>JANHQD010001193.1:0-36367 GCA_024721195.1 Marasmius sp. AFHP31
GTCATGATGGGCTCCCCATATCCCGAATCCATACTGAGAACCCGACATTAGGTCTGTCCTACACGACGAGAACCTCTACGGACCCAACCCAATGGAGTTCAACCCGATGCGTTTCGTCAAGCCAGGCGAGAACGGCACTTTCCCTCCCGATCCCGCCTGTTTCGCTTTTGGTTATGGACGAAGGTGCGTGAGCTACGTTCAGAAATCTCTATCCTTACTCATGCTCTGGGTTTCAGAATCTGCCCCGGTAAAGATTTTGGACAAAATGCGACATACCTTGCCGTCACGTCCCTGCTTTCGAGGTTCACAATCGCGAAGGCTCTCGACAAGGACGGGAACGAAATTGTCCCAAAGGTTGAGTACAATGATGGGTTGATCAGGTGTGTTGTCCACGTAGCCTCCTTTGTCGACTGAGTCACTGAAAGTGGCCCCCGCTTTTAGCTACCCCAAGCCGTTCCAATGTCGTTTCATACCGAGGAACACCGCAGTCCAACATTGAGAATAAAGGCCACGGAAAGATTTTGAAGTGATTATTGAACCTACGTATTCGGGAGGTCGTCCACACCACCGATGACGGTGGACTCATGTACTACCTTACGGAATCTGAAAATATATGCCTCAAACTCATGCTTGAGCAATTGCGCGTCCTCTGAGGATTGGTACTGGATCTTCCTGGGCCGCCGCTATCCCGTCACCGCAGCCCGTACCAGTCGTCACCGACTACTAGCGGATGGTCTGATCTACTTAGCTGAAAGATGAAAGATGATAAATTGACCGACTCCGCTACAGTACCATCAGTAGACTTGGTCTCTCGGGCGTTTGAGTTTAATTACTCATTTCATGCGCCAGGTTGACTTGGTCGCCCGGCCGGTTATTGGTCCGGATCGTAACGTTATTTGCTTCCGTGACCGGTTGAGGACACATTACGGGCTATGACGGGGCATCATTCGACTCCGAACCCCGCGCGCCACAAGCCATCCATTGCAAGTAAGTACACTCAAGCATTTAAGCAACTTTAATTACGACCTTCCCGACATGCGCCTGGGATTCAAGATGCGCGTACGCCTCTACAACTTCCTCAAACGGAAACACTTTATCAATTACAGGTCGAGTTCCTTCAGGATTCGCGCGAATGAGTCTGTTCATAGCTTCGAACCTACAAACACAAACGCCAATTAGCTTCACCGGGGAAGAGAGATGGGAAGCTTGAACTTACTGCGCAACAGAGCCAATCTGAATGCCTCGGATCGAGAACGCCTTACTAATAGTCTGCATGATGACATTTCCGTGGCCTTCTCCAGCCTGGAAAATAGTGAGCCGTGTGGCTGCAAGCCACGAGCAAAGATACTGACCCCGCTGAGAGCTCCAATCGTATGAACCCACCCTGCATACTTTACCGCACTCATCGATTTATCAAGTGTCCCCAGCCCACCGACTTCAATAACGTGGTCTACACCTCTGCCGTCTGTAAGCTTCAAAGCTTCTTTGTCCCACTCCGACGTCTCTTTGTAGTTAATAAGGTGTTTGGCCCCCAGCTTTTTCGCGATCTTAAGCTTTTCGTCGGAGGAAGACGTAGCGACGACGGTGGCACCGGAGACTACAGCAAATTGGAGTGCAAAACTGATGAGGAACGGGGATTAGTTTCTTCGATAATAATGCAGGAGAGATAGTACGCACATTGAAACGCCACCCGTGCCTTGAACGAGAACTGTGTCACCAGATTTGAGGGGGACAGGTCCCCAGAGCGCGTTATATGCGGTAAGGGCAGCACAACTATATTTAGGTTGGACGTGATGGATCAACGTTCAAACCTCGTGTTAGCAACTGGGATATGTGTATGTGGCAACACCCACGGTAATGTTGAAGCCTCCTCGAATGAGAGGTGGTCGGGAACCTTGACGAGAGACTGAATAGACGTAAAGGTCTATTTCGAGTCAATCGAGGGATCAAGAGCACTTACATGAGGTTTGAAAACTTTATATTGCGTCAAAACGCCATGAATCTGTCCACCATGCCCGGTCCTCTGAATTTCAGCTGTCAAATCGCCATGAACATGGTCTGCTGCAAAATTTGCGCAGACTCGGTCGCCCTCCTTCCACCCCTTGACGTCTTCACCCACGGCGATAATTTCACCGGCCATGTCTGAGCATGGGATGAGTTCGGGAGGTGAGCTATGGAGATGGCGATGATTCTATTGGTTTCATCGAGGAATGATCAATTGTGGGCTTACCCGCGTTTGTATTTACCCAAGGAGATAGCCAGATCACGATACTAGAAAAAATGTCCTTTAAGGTGGCCAGGGCTGACTGAAGAGTCTTCCTTACCTGAAGTGAGACTGCATGGACCTTGACGAGGACCTCGAACGATTTTGGTGGTTGAAGAGGCGCCTCTCGAAGTTTGAGGTTCTTATAGGAACCAATCTGGGAAGCAGAGTCAGAGCCGTGAGTCCAGACAACGTAACGCCCGCGCACCTCCTGGAGATAATATTCGCGAGTTGTCTTTGGGATGGACATGCTGGATATATTGGTAATCGCTCATTCTCGTTTGAGTGGTCTTTATAGAGAGCCTGAGGGACATGGGAAAGCAATGTCGTCAGTGCCGAACACTCAATCGAATCTTCTTTATGTCCTTACTCAGCTTCATCCAGTACTCGAGATCCTCCCACTGTGCGATCAGAGAGTGGAACCATATGACCTGTACAAGATGCTGAGATAATATAACTGTGTCGCGGCAAACAGTGGGAAATCGTCGTATGATTGCGCCATCGTGATATGGTACTCCCCATTCAACGGGAGAAGAGACACAGATTGATGATTGTAGTTGTATTTTATGCGGAAAGGAGTCATTCGGAGGCGTTTGTTGATGACGAGCAGTAATCCGCAAGGGTCTTAGAAGTGAGGGTTTTAGTGATTTCTGAGAAGCATTTTGATGGAACGTGCCTTTTGTAGCTGAGCTTGAGAGTTCAATCCGACTCTATATTCCCATGTAGGATCCGGAGATTGACGTCGTAGCTCGCAGAAAATCGTGATGAACGCTGCGGAAGAGCGTCACTGGCAGGCCGAAGTCGAAGTGAGTTGAATTAACGAGCATGTGTCCTCATTTGACGCGTTGTTTGTAGTTGTGTGCCCAAGCAAGCCAGAGCATCTCAAAAATTTCAATCCTCTTCCTCACCCCCATCGGATGTTCAACCTGAGCGGCCCACTGAATTTTTGCAACGTAGAGCCATCAAATCAAACTAGACACTGAACTCGCTGCATGACTTGGATGCAGCTCGAAACTCAAATCCGAATCCATTAACAAGCTCTCCAATTTTTCGAATTCACACTCTTACCCAGCAATCCCTCTGAATCATACTGAAACGTGTAGCTAATGGCCTCATCCCAATGCTCGATACTCCAATTCAATGAACTTCGCGACAATCCCTACACCATCCTCAACGTATCTCGACTGTGCCTTGGGGCGTTCGCTCATTGGTCTGTATCCTCTGGCCATTTGAACCGTTCCAACCTTAGTCTACACAGAGGCTTCAATTCGGAAGACAGCGACGCTGCAGCGGTGCCAAATGACTGCACACACACATATATCGCTGATGACACTCTCGCCGGACGGCCCTTCGGTACTCGACGCCCTCCGTCATGCGCACTAACTTTCACGCGGCGTACCGCTCAGGTCTGTAACCGGTATCGATTTGAAGGAAGACGAGAACTAAGAGCAAGAAAGAACAGCCCGGAATGTTCCCGTGAGTGTTGGATACAGGAACCACGAACAGGATTTACGACACTTCGACTCTGGGTCCTAAACTACTTGTCTACTTCCTGGGAGAGACTCGTTCGCTCTGCACGGCGAATAAACGTACACTCGAACTCACTCGGCAGGCTGTCAGAGTGTCAGAATGAAGAAAGTCGGACTTGGCTATGGACGATCGACTTGCCTGACAAGCCCATCATTGTACTCCACCACCGGAGCTTCTTTGCCCTCCGCCGCAACGATAGTAAAGTCGGCCAAGATACGTGCGGTCGCTAGCCATGCATTATTGAGCGCTAGATATCTTCCGGGACAAATTCTGTCGCGCAAGAGTTGAGTGGGCGGGCAGGGGTAGCGGGCGTAGGAACAAAGTGAACATTAACACGAACCTCCTCCCGAACCCAAACGCGTACTTCTCCGGATGGGGAGGTATAATACTATGATCGCCCTCCTTTGGCATGAAACGATCAGGATTGAACTGCATTGGCTCAGCACCATACACGTCCTCATCGTGTAAAACCGCCCAAACATTTCCAATGACCGTAGACCCCTTGGGTATCCAATACCCTTCATACACATCGTCTTCCTCTACCGCGTGGGGTACAGCATACGGAGTGACCGGTTGGAGACGAAGGGTCTCCGCGATGACAGCGTCTGTGTAGGGGAGTTTATCTTGGTCTCCAAAATCCGGGAGTCGGCCTGACGATGCTACGAGTGAGTCGATCTCTGCTTGAGCGCGAGTCTGGACGTCAGGGTTGTTGATCATGTTGAGGATGAAGGAGAGTATGAAGGAGACGGTCTGTAGTACGAGAGTCTGATGTGAGTACTTATGACACTGTGGAAGTGGGCACTGGGTAATACATACTGTGTCAGTTCCAGCCAAGTAGGCAACCCCGGCAGAGTTTTTGATGACTTCCTCCATCATCTCTCGATCACGATCGGAGGTCACTGTTGCGGATGATGCGAGTTTCTCTAGACTCCGGGTCGCGAATGAGGGGTCCGCTGTTCCTTTGGCCTTTGTTTTTCATTTATGCGAGGAAAGACGTGAGCTGTGATTCATCCATGATAGGGAAGAGGGAGGGGATCTGACCAGAGCGGTTTTGAACCATTCCCATGGGCGATCCCGAAGCTCGTAGCTCTCCTTCTTCCACATTCGAGCCCTCCTTTTGAATCCCCCGCCTGGTAGCCACTCTAGATAGCGTGCCTTAAACATGAGGGGGGGACGATATTCACACGAGCTTATCACCTACCCGGCATATGCTTCAACACAGGGAAAAAATCGACGAGAAAAGTCCCAGGAATGGACGTCTTGCTGAGTCCCTGCATGGCTTTATTCGCCAGCTCGACGTACGGATCTGTTGCCACGTTGATTTGCAATTCGTATCCGTAGGTGATCTTGAGGACCATCGAACCGAAATATCTTCAGTGGTGGCGTGAACAAAATGCGCGCGAATATGGAGGTTGAGGTTGAGGTAAGGACTCACTGTCGGATATGTTCACAGAAGTTCTCGGGATTCGTAGTTAATTTCTGTATCAAAGCGTCCGTGGCGGCTCTTTGGATGTCGTAGTACTGGGGCATAGCACGAGGCTGGAAGTGCTGGTGAAAAGTTTTCCGGTGAAGTCTGACGCATGAGTGAGTTCATGAGAAATGATAGGGATTGACAACCCAAGTTGGTCACCTCCACCAATCGGAGTGTCGTATGACTATCAGAGAAAAAGAAAGTTAAATTAGAAACTGGGTGCGACGGGTCGAAGAAAATCATTACATCCAAAGTCCCATGACCAACTAATTCAGAGTAAAGGGAGGTCAGAAGGTAACCCGATACAATACTGCGCTAAAGCGCTTCAACGGTGATAGTCATAATTTGAACACACCCTGACAGTTCGTTCGCCATGCGCATTGCTAGAGTCCAGTGGGTAATATCGAGAAGGTGATATGAATAACACTTTCACTACCTCCAATGGGGAACGTACCTGGCCGATCTGAATACTTGGCAGACCTCTTATCCAACAAGTCATCCACAGCCTTCTTCGTATTCAAGATAATCATTCTCTCTCCGAATACCGGGATAGAGACGATATCCGGAGAGTTGTATTGACAACTCCAGTCGACGTAGCGTTCCCAACGATATTTCGTCCCCGGCGGCGAGTCCTTGGTCTTGGGCTCGAGAGCTTTGAGGTCGCCTATGATAGGCCACCCTTTGGGACCTGGTGGATAGGGGCGACGTCGGCGACGACGGAGGAGAAGTAGAACAAAGACGAAAGATATGAAAATGGTGTACAAAGTGATCCTCTGCATGCTGAGGTCGGTTTCTTGTCGCGATGGCAGGCCCATAAAGCATACTTGGGTATATATACCGGGACCATACACAACTGAAAGAAATGGGTTCCCTCAGATTGCCATCATGGCAATCCTTGGTACCGGCAGGCAGATCTAGACGGCTATTGAATATGATTCCCTGCAGGCTGAGCACGGTCGCTAGGTATCTCAGCCTTATGAAGGGTCAGCCGGTCAGGGCTTTCGACAGTGGGAAAATATTGTGCTCCCCAGGTGACGAAATTGGGAGGATACTAGTCCCCTTCAGTCCCTCTTGATATGAACAACTTCAAGTTCGGTTGAAATTCCTACCGCTAGAACTCCCGCGCGCGATTTCAGCCCCACTAGTATGAAAACGCTAAAACGCTAAGTGACACAAGTGTTTGGAAAGACTGGCACCAATGCAGACGGCGGCCATTTTTGTGAGCATGGTGAGAAGAGAACCAGACCAGTCCCGATCTTTCAGATAACAGCAACTGACAATGCATCGGCCATCACAGTCCAACTAACTCCAAGGGAAATAGATGTGGGAGGAGCACGATAAACGCCTTCACCGACTCGGAAGAGAGAGAGAGAGAGACCGCGCTGCGGTGGCACCAAAAATCGCCATATACAAGAGAGATGGGTGAGGGGTGGAAGACTCCAGTCATGCACGGCCATTCAATAAGTATTCACATGCCAGCTCATCCCAAGAATTCGGTGCAAGTGCCGGTATGATTGATAGTTAGAGCCCCACCTCGTATCTTAGTTTGATCAATCAGAAAGTGCAGTACATTCCCATTTATGTGAATGTAGATTAAATACTTGTCTTTGAACATAGAAATAGTAATATAACCTAGTCTTTGTTGCAATAGTGCTGCAAAGATAAGCAGGATTCGACCACTCCCTCATCAACCGCGGCCAGGACCTCTTTCGCAGACTGTGCCTGTTCATAACGGTGCGGGATGTAGTGCGCAACAATATTCCTTTCTCCGAGTGCTCGTTGCCTGTTCAATTGCCTTCCACGAATGGTTTCCTCGTCCTTGGTATAAACTGACATTTGAACGGTTTCGGGTGACTATGAAGCGGAGTCTCAGTAAACTTGGGGACCTAGCCCATCCAGACAGTGACTACGCGCCTTATCAACCCATCATTATACTCAACCTCCGGTACAATCTCGTTTCCTTTATAATCAAGAGCCTTCATGATCGTAAATCTCACAAGCAACAACGTAACAGCAAGATATATGGAATCGAGTGCGAAATCTTTGCCGGGGCACGTTCTAGATGCAAATATCAAGCACAAATTAGTATCGTGATCATGCTGCGTAGTACGTATGTACCTTCTGCCAAAACCGAAAGCGAAACTATACGGGTCAAGAGGGAGAACCCCGTCCTCGTTCGGGTTCATGAATCGCATTGGATCGAAATCCATAGGATTAGGTCTGTAGATAGTCTCATTGTGCAATACTGCCCTACTTTGGGTGCTCAGTATCCAGCGTTCCATGAATGGTTTATCATTCAACGCAACTGACCAGATGTTTGGCACAACTGTCGTTCCTACAAGGGATTCCAAGGTGGTTAGTGACGCCATATCGGGGCGGACAAAGGTCCTCACCTGCTGGTATAAAGAACCCTTCGTACACATCGTCCTGAACAGCACGATGAGGAGCAGCTTGGTTGATCTCTTTAGTCCAATAACAAGTTGACAGGTAGAACCCACACCGGGAGCTCTCGGCCTTACCTGTCGGCGTCACCGGATTCCATCGAGCTACTTCCTTAAGGATGGCGTCTACAAAAGGAAATTTGTCGCGGTCTTCAAAGTCTGGGACCCTTCCAGTCTCATGCCCAACGACAGCATCGATCTCCTGTTGAGCACAAGCCTGGAACTCCGGATGAAGGGTCATGGCCAGGATGAAAGTCGCGATTGACGAGGCAATCTGGAGTTTAGGAAAGAAGTAAGACAGCGTAAAGTGTCACCCACTCGTCACCTTACGTCGTCTGCACCACCTAACGATCAAGTCCAAATCCTCTCAAAAGAAGAACCTACGAGTACATTGCAACAACTTACCAATATAAGCATTTGCGGCACAGATTTTGATCATCTCTTCCTCTGGTGAACCGTCTCCCGGCGTAACTGACAGCCGCTCTGCAGATTTAGTGCAAAACGGCGGCACGGCAGTTCCATCGTCCTGTCAAATTTAAAAAGGGCGATCAGCCATGAACTATATCAGACAAGGGAGGCTCGTCAGAACAGCATACGAGGGCACGCTTCACCCACGTCCAAGGCTCATCTCTCAGCTCCTTATTACATCGCTGCCATTTCTCAGCCTTGCGCTTGAAACTCACCCCAGGGAACCATCCTACAAAGAACAACGGTAGAAAAAATCAGCGACTTCATCGAGTGAATCGACACGCTCAGAGAGAAACTCAATCGGGAACGTATCTCAGGAGGGGAAAATAATCAATCCAGAACGAGCCATGGATCGACGCTTGTATGACTCCTTCAATTGCATTGTGTACCAAGCGCAGGTACGGGTCGTCTGCCGTCTCTTGAAGTGAGTAACCGTAAACTATCTTCAAGATGACGGACCCAGACCAGCTGCAACGCTTGTTAGATACTTCTATGACAATCACAAATCCTATTATCAGAGCTCTTACTGTTGTATATGGTCAACAAATTTCTCCGGGGAATTGGCCAACTTGTCCATCAACGAGGCTGTCGCGGTCCTTTCAATATCATAGTATTCTGGTAGTACCTTTGGTTGAAAACCTTGATGAAAGGTTTTTCTGTGCGATCTAGAAGAAAGAAAAAACAAGAACATAAGACATCTAGTCGAGCAAACATACAGGCCACAACCACGAACTTCCACGAATCTGAGTACCGGAAGACCGAGAGCGCGTGTAATGCACATACTACCCGTCAGAGAACAGATACGGGATCATGATGGAGGTACTCAATACGCACGACCAAATAATACATACCCCAACCTTAATTCCCCAGGCCCGGGGCGGAAATCAGTTTTTGTTTCGCCTGAGGTGTAAAACATTGAATAAACGAACCTCGCAAGGTTCATCTCCATAGGCATATCTATCGAGCCAAGTCATGAGTCCACTGCGCACCAATAACTGAAGCGAGGGGAACATACCTGGTCTATCCGAATAGTTATGCGATCGATTATTTAACAACTCAACCAAGACCTTCCTCGAGTTGAGCACAACCGTATGCTGCCCCAACACCTCCAGATGAACAATCTCGCCGTGAATTTTGGACCATTTCCAATACCTAATCCACGATATGTCATGGCTCGTTGCGATATCCCAGAAATTGCCGATGAAAGGGTATCCCCAAGGCCCGGGGGGTAGAGGAGGTCGTCGACGACGGAGGATGAATTGGCGGTAAATGAGATAGGTGACTGCCCCAGAGAAATGAGAGTCACTGGGTTAGTTTGCATGGATATTGATAATGGGTTTGGCAGTGACAGAAACACACGGAGCGGGGGGGAATAACTTTTCGCTCTTATGAGGCCTTATTGACCATTCTAACACCCACTGAATGTGCTCATGAGTCATACTCACGAACGAACGCATTCGAGCGCCGCTTTCCCTCTGCCTCCAAGGATTGCGTCAGTGGCTTTTTGCAGAAGTGATGCTGAGAACTTGAGCTAGAACAAAGAAGTTGAATACAGGTGACCAACAGGTTGACGAAGCCTGGCGTCGAGCGTCGACATGTCCCATAACCCATTTGATCCAAGAAGAGTTCAGAGCCGGATATACAGTCGGTGTAGCCTGGATGACACAGAGGCTCAGCTTGTTGAATGAAATCCGAGCTGCTGCAAGTTTCCGCAACCTGGCGACATTTCGCAGGGCCACTCTTTAGCTTTATCCTTCCAATCCGCGAGCTGTACACTTGCTGGTCAAAGATCCTTGTTTCGTGTTTCAAGATTGGAAACCTGCCATTGGAACCCGTGGCAGCGCAAGGTGAGAATGTGAGAGGAGGTTTGGACATGTCGCGTGATATCATTTCACGCGTTATTTGTGGTTGTGTACATACCGTCTGAGCCCACCTATACTACCATCGACCGAGGCCGAAAGATATCACGATGAGAGATATAGCCTCAACGTCAACACTGGATCCAGGGAGTTGCTTCATTCGAAAGGCTCCCAAGCATCTTGCATACCCTTCCTTGCTCAAATTTACACTCAAGTCTCGAAATCTAGAAAAAGACATACGACGATCACTAGCAGCTCCATCTCCTTGTCAGTAGCCAGGCATGGTTTCAAGGAATCACACCCCTGATCTGGTCTTCCAGAATCCAAAAGCTAAGGTTGCGGTGGGGACAACCAGTGACTATTTAGTTCAGGTTTAGAGCGACATCCACCGATTCGGAGCACTTCCCCCTTCCCCCGTTTGGAGAGATACGAGAACTTGGAAAACGAATGACTTGGACGAGCGGCGTCATGACGATATCCAAAGTGACACAGTAGCCACGAGCAGGATTTACGACATTTCAACTTTAGGTTCTTGACCACTAGTCTACTTTCTGGGAGAGACTCGTTCGCTCTGCACGGCGAATAAACGTACACTCGAACTCACTCGGGTGGCTGTCAAAATGTCTGCATGAATAAAAGTTGGACTTGGCTATGGACGATCGACTTGCCTGACAAGCTCATCATTGTACTCCACCACCGGAGCTTCTTTACCCTCCGCTGCGACAATTGTAAAGTTGCCCAAGATACGTGTGGTCGCTAGCCATGCATTATTGAGTGCTAGACATCTTCCGGGACAAATTCTATCGCGCAAGGGTTAAGTAGGCGAGCAAGGGTAGTAAGCGTACGGGCAAAGTGAACATTGACACGAACCTCCTCCCGAACCCAAACGCGTACCTCTCCGGATGGGGAGGTATGATACTACGGTCGCCCTCCTTTGGCATGAAACGATCAGGATTAAACCTCATCGGCTCAGCACCATACACGTCCTCATCGTGTAAAACTGCCCAAGCATTTCCAATGACCGTAGACCCCTTGGGTATCCAATACCCTTCATACACATCGTCTTCCTCTACCGCGTGGGGTACAGCATACGGAGTGACCGGTTGGAGACGAAGGGTCTCCGCGATGACAGCGTCTATGTATGGGAGTTTATCTTGGTCTCCGAAATCTGGGAGTCGGCCTGACGATGCTATGAGTGAGTCGATCTCTGCTTGAGCGCGAGCTTGGATGTCAGGGTTGTGGATCATGTTGAGGATGAAGGAGAGCATAAAGGAGACGGTCTGTAGTACAAGGGTTTGATGTGAGTACTTATGAAGTGGGCATCGGGTTGTACATACTGTGTCAGCTCCAGCCAAGTAGGCAACCCCGGCAGAGTTTTTGATGACTTCCTCCATCATCTCTCGATCACGATCGGAGGTCACTGTTGCGGATGACGCGAGTTTCTCTAGACTCCGGGTCGCGAATGAGGGAGCCGCTGTTCCTTTGGCCTTTGTTTTTTTTATTTATTTGTGCGAGGAAAGATGTGAGCTGTGAATCGTTTGTAATAAGGAGGAGGGAGGGGATCTGACCAGAGCGGTTTTGAACCATTCCCATGGGCGATCCCGAAGCTCGTAGCTCTCTTTCTTCCACATTCGAGCCCTCTTTTTGAATCCCCCCCCAGGTAACCACTCTAGATAGCGTGCCTCAAACATGAGGGAGGGGGAGAACGAGATTCGCACGAGATTATTACCTACCCGGCATATACTTCAACGCAGGGAAAAAATCAACGAGAAAAGTCCCAGGAACAGTTGTCTTGCTGAGTCCCTGCATGGCTTTATTCGCCAGCTCGACGTACGGATCTGTTGCCATGTTGGGTTGCAACTCGTATCCGTAGATGATCTTGAGGACTATAGAACCGTTATATCTTCGATGAGGGGGGGGAGGGGCGTGAACAAATTGCGCACGAACATGGAAGTTGAAGGACTCACTGTCGGATATGTTCACAGAAATTCTCGGGATTCGAAGTCAATTTCCGTATTAAAGCGTCCGCGGCGGCTCTTTGGATGTCATAGTACTGGGGCATAGTACGAGGCTGGAAGTGCTGGTGAAACGTTTTGCGGTGAAGTCTGTCAAGTCCGACAGATGAGTGAGTTCATCAGAAATGTTAGGGATTGATAATCCAAGCTGGTCACCTCCACCAATCGGAGTGCCGCACGACTGTTAAAGAAAAAGAGAGTTGATTAGAAACTGATTTGAGTACGACGGGAAGGAATCCGTTACATGCAAAGTCCCATGACCAACTAATTTAGAGTAAAAGGAGGTCAGAAGGTAACCCGATACAATTCTGCGCTAAAGCGCTTCCGAAACGGCGATAGTGATTCGAACACACACCCTGACAGTTCATTCGCCATGCGCATCGCTAGAGTCCAGTGGGTAATATCGAGAAGGTGATATGAATAACACTTTTAGTACCTCCAATGGGGAACGTACCTGGCCGATCTGAATACTTGGCAGACCTCTTATCCAACAAGTCATCCACAGCCTTCTTCGTATTCAGGATAATCATCCTCTGTCCAAATACCGGGATAGAGACGATATCTGGAGAGTTGTATTGACGACTCCAGTCGACGTAGCGTTCCCAGCGATCTTTTATCCCCGGCGGCGAGTCCTTGGTCTTGGGTTGGAGAGCTTTGAGGTCACCTATGATAGGCCACCCATTGGGACCTGGTGGATACGGGCGACGACGACGACGACGACGGAGGAGAAGTAGAACGAAGCCGAAAGATATGAAAATGGTGTACAAAGTGATCCTCTGCATGCTGGGGTCGGCCTCCGATCGCGATGACAAGCAAATGACCGTCTAGATTTGCCTGCTGGCACCAAGTCCAATGACAATATGAGGGAATCTGTTCTTTTCAGTTGTGTATGGCCCTGGTATATATACTCAAGTATGCTCTATGGGCCTGCAGACTGAGCGCGGCTGCTGGGCACCTGAGCCTTACGAAGGGTCAGCCGGTCACGGCTTTCGATAGCGGGAAATGTTGTGCTCCCCAGGTGACAAGATTTGGAGAATACCAGTCCCCTTAAGTCCCTCTTGATATGAACAACTTCAAGTTCAGTTGAAACTCTTACCGCTAGACCTCCCGCGCGCGATGCTAGCCCTACTAGTATGAAAACGCTAAAACGCTAAGTGACGCAAGTATTTGGAAAGAGCCTTGAGTCCAGCCCCGATCTTTCAGATAACAGCAACCGACAATGCATCGGCCATCACAGTCAAATTAACGTCAACTTGGGAAATAAATGTGGGGGGAGCACGATAAACGCCTTCACCGACCCGGGAGAGAGAGGGAGAGAGAACGCACTGTGGTGATTCTAAATATCGCCATATCCAAGAGAGATGGATGAGGGGCGGAAGACTACAGTCATGCACGGCCATTCGATATTCACACGCCGGCTCATCGCAAGAATTCTTCCTAGCAAAACGATGCAAGTGCCGGTATGATTGATAGTTGGAGTGACCCCCACCTCGTATCTTGGTTTGCTCATTCAGAAAGCGCAGTACATTCCAATCATGCGAATGTGGATTGAATACTTGTCCTTGGACGACTACGTGTTAGCCGAGAGGAAACGAGGAAGGTTCGATTCGATTATTGCGCTGGAAAGAATCGATTCGCCAAATGTCCGCCTCGACTCTGAGGAGCAAAGAGCGAGACCAGCCCTCGATTGTTGAGGCAACAGCAACCGCAGTGATGGCGAGGACAAAGCACGATAAGAACCCGGGTGCTCCAGATCCGCAAGACAACGGTAGACTCTAGACAGAGGCGTGCAACTTGACGATACAGGACACAGAGGGTTGTGTAAGCGAGGAGTGTGAAGCACTGCTCACCGATCGAGATCGATGTAATGAGAAACCCTAAGAAGAGAGGGAGAGGGAGAGAAAGCACTACGACTTCCGACTCAGACTCCATATGGAAGATTGGAGTTAATACTGCCGAAGAAGCACTTGGGTGCACGGAGGTTACGAGTGTTGAAGCTGTTGGTTGGAACTTGGATTCAGCGTGAATGACTTTCCTTAAAATCTCCCAGTGAAAATTCGTCGAGGTGAACAACGCTGAGGGGGGGCATGGGAGTGGCCGAGCGAAAGGGAAGACGGAATTCCTTTGCATCGCGCATTCATAGCACTAGAAATGACATTGCTTGTCGATGTTCCAATTCCTTGTTGCGACTGAAACCGGTGGTAGGTAGGTGAGAGTATGAAGGTTGAAGCTTGCGCGTGACTCTCTGATTTTCACGCGTTGTTTGTGGTTGTGTAGTCGTACATATGTACATACTATCTGAACCAAAATTTTTCCAAACACCAACCTGGCATGGACATTCGATGTACCAAGGTTATCAAGATGAAAATTGTAGCCTCAACACTAGCACTGGGATTGCTGCACTGACAGGCTCTAGGTACCCTCCCTCAAGTCTCGTAGACATGCAACAATCACACCCCCACCCCATGATTTCCTCGTCAATCGCAAGAACGTAGCCAGGCACGATAGACAACATTCGCCCCTGTGGAGATATGGGGATTACAGAGGTAAAAATCAGAATACACAAGAGTCTGAGGTTGCGAACCACCGTAACCAGCGACCACTGTTGTATTGTATATGAGGTTTACCGTTTAGAGCGATGCCCACCGACTCGGAGCACCCACCGGCACCCCCTGGAGATACGAGATCCTGGACAAGCGGCCTCACGACGGGCGAACGGACAGCGACTTTCTTACTGTAATGTGCTCCGAAAGGTCGTTTCTAATATGTACTAGTTAAGATATCAGTCGGACGAAGCGAGGTATACACCCATCTAGATCTACTGATGGGTAAAGAACCATCAAACATTCCCCATGGTCCTACTCAATACCTATACCCATCCCAGTTCTTGTGTATCCGATCTTCGACTTTTTGGTCGAGTTCGTTCGAACCCGCGAGGCACGGTGGGGAAAGGGGCCCAAGTTCCCTCTTTTTTCGATCAGAGGTATTCGAGTCCCAGTCCAAGAAGAAAAAGAGACGATAATGGCACTTTGAGATGGACTATCATCCACATTCCTAGTGGCAGTAGTACCAACTCCAAAAGTTCAAACTTGGGGGTGGGGGGTGGAAGATATGATAGAGAAATGCGAACAATGCTCACACCTCCCATCTTCTGGGCCTCAGCCTTCCGGGTCCATCGATAAGGCGTGAGGCGAATAGAGAGTCAAACAAGAGTCCACGAGAGGGGAAACCAACGTAACGCACGCCGATAACCAGTAATCAGTGACCAGCATCCCCAAGCTACATGTATATCATTCGTTCTTAGCTCAGGTTTAGAGCCACCGACCGTAAACCAAGGCCACGGCCCACATACACCAACTCGGAACAGGCTTCACGACTAGCCTAGACCGGATATCAAACATACTGGCGCCGCGGGAATATCAAACCCAAACCCAAAAACGATATCTACATGGAACGCCACATCCGGACGAAGGAGGGGGCGAAGATGAAGCAATCCACCATCAGAAATTTGCCAGTGCCCCCCATACCGTCCACGGAAGTCTCGACTCTGGCTCTGAGAAGCATGGTGAGAAGAGCGAGAGCGAGAGCAGCCTCGACTTTTTATGTAGACAACAGCAATAGCAACCGGTCGTCGCGTCGTGATGGTACACAGGGCCTCAAGTCCAAAGGGAAATAAATGTGGGGGGGGGACAGGGGTTCTGGAGCACGAACAAACTCCATAGCTATTAGCCTCAAACCCCAAGCGACAGGAATGAGAGAGCGTTGATATCCTCCGTTCGTTGACCGATAATGCTGAACAGAGGGTGACGAGCCCGCGAGCGAGGGGAAGAGATGCGATGCGGCTGGAACTTGGATCGAGCGTTCCTTAGAAGTTGGAACCTCCGAACCCGAGTGGAAACTTGTAAACGTGACTCGGAGCACCGGGGGCCGAGCGAACTGTTCATTTGCATCCACGCATATATAGCACCGCAGCTGGTTGTCGATATTCCAAGTTCTTGTTGCGATCTGTGAAACCGTGGCAAGGTGGGAGTATGAAGGTTGAAGGTTGCGCGGCGGCCGTGATTCTCGCGTTGTTTGTGGTTGTATACTATCTGAACCAAAACGCAACCTGACATGGAACCAAGGCCTCCGAAAGATATCAGGATGGAACTGTAGCCTAGCCACCGTAGCTAGTGACCACTATTGTATGTATATGGGGTTCAGAGCGACATGATACATCCACCGACTCGGAGCACCCCTTGCCCATGGAGTTGCAAGATACGAGCTCCTGGACAAGCGGCCTCACGACGGACATGAGTGTTTTTGTGCTCCGAAAGATTGTATCTAATACTAGTTGAGATATCACTTGAACGCGACGGTCTAGAAAGCAAGGTAGGTACACGCCCATCTAGACCTACTGATGGTAAAGAACCATCAGAATGCTTCCCATGCTGCACCTATCGAGACCAGCCTCGATCTTTTTCCCCCTTTTTTCCAGACATACATATTACAGCGACCGTGAAGGTACACACAATGATGTAATGATAAAAAAAAAAGCAAAAAGCAAACTGTCCGCGGAAACCTCGAACATGGTGAGAAGAGCCTCGATTGCAACCGGTCGCCCACACACAGCGAGGGGGGGAGACAGAAAAAGAAAGAGAGACGCACTATGTCGATGTATCATCCACAACCCTAGTAATAGTAGTAATAGGTACCGACTCCCGATATTGTCATACGCAGTTCGAATTTGGAGAGGGGAGGGGAGGTGCGGAAGATTGGAGTCGATACGGCCGAATTCGAAGAAGTCACTGTCGTTGTCGTTGGTGCAACGAAATTACATCCAAGTATGTCGGAAGGCTTCGGCCCTCGGGATGATTGAATCCTTTCGAAAGTGGAGGTTCAGGGGGAGTTACGAGTGTTGATCGATTGATCAGCATAAACGCAGGAACGCGTTGAAGATTGAACTTTGATTATTTGAACCTCGACCAAGCTTCCGAGTGGCGGGTGGGAGGATTCACCGTGTTCGAAGCAGAGTACTGGGAGAGGCTTGCGGTGTTTTGAGCGAGACGAGGCTGGACAGTTGGATGAGCCGACAGATCAAGCTAAGAACGAGCGAGGGGTTTCTTTGAGAGCGCAGCATTGAGCATCGACGCTATAGATAATGTTTAGTTATCGATGTATTGTCGGTGGTGCACTATCGCTTCGGGATGATTAATACTGTCAAAGGTGGAGGCTCAGGGGAGTTACGTCCAGAAAACCTCCGAGTAAACAAGCGAATGAGGGGAAGGGGTGCCGGTGTTGGAGGTAGCGGGAGACGGTTGAGTTCGATCGTACGTTTGGGAGCATCACGCATCGCACTGAAAATAACACTATTCATCGAGTTGGTGGAGGGAACGGGAGTTTCGATTCGATCATTGGGCATAGCACTATCAATAACGCTGTTATCGATGCTCTTGTAGCGATGAGGGAGAAAGAGCGCACCAATACCCCATGATCCATCCTATCTTTTCAACCTTGAGCCCAACGGTGGTAGAGAGGGTGAGAAGTTACGCTAATTCCTTGGAGACAGGGGGGGGACGTCGGGTGAAAGCCGAGGGGGAGGTAGAAAGACGCTCGCTCGATTGATCAGGGGGGAGTGTTGGAGCTGGGTGAATGAAATCAATGAAAGACTATCTCGACATTCCGCAACATATACTTACTTGGTGACATCCTCCTCCGTCATACGCCTTCTGCTTCTCGAATACACGCGGTCGTGGTGCGTACACTCGTTGGGAGGGGGGGCTGGAATACGGAATGCGGGTGGCAAGGAACGACAACGGTCGTCTGGGGCTGGTGGTGGTCCTCGGCGAACGAAGGGGCGCGTCGCGTCCAGACGCGTAAAAAATGCGCTGTCAAAAGTTTTGTTTATAAAGCTGTATTTGGTTGGCAACGGATGACGGAAAGAAAGTGGAGTCTGCGGGGCCGAGTATTGAATTGTTCAGCTGACTTGGTCGCGTGAGTTTGATCGAAGCAGCGGAGGTAGAAATTGAAATGGAGGTCCCATGATCTGGGGTAACAGACTACCCTGAGACTACCCTGCACCTGGATTTCATAATCGTAATCCGGGGTTGACCGGCCACGACGACGGCCAGCGAGGCTCTCTGGCGACGATGACTACGGCGGCGGTGAACTCGAGATGAGTTGTGTAAAAGGTGTTGAATGATTAGGCCATCGGAGAACAGCTTCCAAGATTGGATTTGGAGAGTCTAGCTCGATCCAGACATGTGAATCACAAAAAACCCCGATTTGGATCTGAGATCTTCTCCGCGCGAATGCACAATGGATAAAAGGGTTGTCACTTGATCCCCACCACCCAAGCCTTTCCCCCTACCTCCATCATGTCCAAGCCCACTCAGCCAATTCCAATTCCATCTCGCGACCGTTCCGCCTCTGTCTCCTCCGCAGAGGACCAACAGAGCCCACGTACTCCGTCCCCCCAATCTCCGTCCTACTCCCCCAGAGTAGCCTTACCCTCACCAGGCAGCTCACCCATCCTCTCCTACTTCCTCGCCCAATCACCCACAGCCAAATCAGCCCCAGGAGGAGGCGGCAACAACTCGAACACGTTCCCGTTCCGCAAATTCACATCTACGACTGCACCCGTATTTGAAGAAGACGTTGAAGAACCTCACTCGGCGAGACATGCTAGACGAGCTAGCACTACCGTCGCTGATCGTTTTAACCAACCTCAACCTCCTTCTACTGGATTCGACAGAGGGTCAGGTCTGTTGCGGAGGCTTTCGTTGAGTACCGCGACTGCGCCTCCTCAACACCAACGAGGTGGTCAACAGGCTCCCCCCAACTCGGCGGTGTCACCGAGTTCGGGTGGGATGCCGTTCCCACCGACGACGACGACGACGGGTAGAGTCAAGCGATCGAATACTCTTGCGGTTGATACTCCCAAGCAGAGGAGAGCTCCTAGTCCGATGGGGGAGAGGATTCTAAAGGGGCATTTCGATGGGTTTAATTGAGAGAGGGGCGGGGAGCGTCGGAAAGGAGGATGGAATTCATACCCTTAGTAAGTCGTCTTCATTCAAACCTTGGTCATTCATGTGCTGATGATGATTAGGATTCACATTGACAAAACAACGTCCTGTCATAGGCGGTTTGCAGCCCCCCCCATCCTTTTTCCTGAATACTCCGTTTATTATATTGTTAATTCTCTTCCCTTCGCCCGTTCGTTCATTGTTGGCTCCTCGCATAGCATAAAAGGTTTCCACGTTCTCTCTCTCTGTTTACTATCAATCGTCATGGTCATGTAGGATATGTCTGTTGGGTCGGTCGAAGCACTCCATGTCAAGTAGCAAGTAGTGTACTGTAAAAGTTATTCAGCATTTTGCATTCCCGCTGTCGCCGTCGTTGGTGCGGATGAAGCTAGAAGCTGCGTGGTCGTGCTAGAGCTCGCTTATTTTAGGCTAAGGAACCATGCATACAGTAGCGTGCTCGAGGGACCGTCGATCCCCCACATTCATTTCGCTTGGCCTTGGCGTAACATGTTGACTCTTCTTCTTGGGGTCAAGTTTAGACCGACGGCCCAGTGCCCACGAGTCGAGACTGGCTTTTTCGCTTTGCTTTGATCCTTGTCTTCTCACCATCACCATCACCACGACGGCTGCTGTTTGCATCGAATCGAGGCTGTTCTCGCTCTTGACGCTTCCATTCCCTTCTCACCATGCTGCGAGGCGAGGCTCAACTTTGACACTCTTTGTTGTTTTGGTTGTTCCGCGGATGCGAGCCTGAAGCATGGTTTTTTTTTGTTTGGCAGATTTCTGATGATGGGTAGATCGGTGTATGGGGGTATGGTGTATGGTACCTTTACTTGCTTTGTCTTTCTTTTTTTTTCGTTTTCGCTTGTGGCTTGTGGGCTTGTGGGGTTGCCGATCCCGCACCCGCACTGTCGTGGCATTTTCAACCCTCTCGTCTTGAGTCTTGACATTACGACGATGAAAAAAATCTCAAGCCGTAGGGAAAGTCGCCGTTGCCCGTAACGTTTTTTGAGACCTCCACGCACGCACTTGTTCGAGCTAGCATATCCGTCTTTTGTCGGTATATCGGATTAAAAGTGCGTCTCTCTCACTCATCGTTAGTGCATTTGCCAAAGTTCGGATTTTGGTTTCAGAACCGTCTAGGCTCCCCGGCTTTGTGTCTCTAACGGCCCACGGTTGGTTGTGATCTCGCATGGGGTATGGGGAGGGGAGGGTTCTGATGGAGTGGGTGTCACTGTTTGTCGTACTTTTTGCTTTGTCGACCTAGAACCTCAAATCGCGATCTTTTTTCTTTCTTTGGACGTCTGGTTTCGAAGAAACGACTGTCCTTGCACCCAGACCGCGTTCTTTTCTTCACCAACATCAATATGTAGGACGCCCCTTCGAGTCATTGGATACCAGCGGCAAAGGCAAACCAGCAGGGCGAACCGTCAGCGTTGATATGAAGTCTAGTAGCCAGATTATCGGGCCAAACTACATACGCCTAGCATCATAGTATGCTCATTGCTGTGTTTAGCGTTTTTAGAGTTTTCGCGGGAGTTTTTGTTCCCATCCGGTTTAGTTGGCCGCAAACGAGACGAGTAGGGAATACTGACTGCCGTTGATATAAAGTAGACTTAAAGGGAACAGGGACTAGTATCCTCCTCGATCCAGCCACATGTAGCATAAAAGGTTTCACGTTTACTATCATCGTCATGTAGGATAAGTCTGTTGGGTCGTTGGCCCGTTATCAAGTCGAAAGCAGCTCCTGGCTCCATGTCAAGTAGCAAGTAGTGTACTGTAAAAGTTTTTGTCCATTGCATTCCCGCTGTCGTTGTGCGATGCTAGAGCTCGTGAGTCGTTTATTTTAGGCTAAGGAACAGCGTGCTCGAGGGACCGTCGATCCCCCACATTCATTTCGCTTGGCCTTGGCGTAACATGTTGACTTCTTGACTTCTTGGGGTCGAGTATAGACCGACAGCCCACTGCGCGTCGAGACTGGCTTTTCTTGGGCTTTTCGCTTTGCTTTGCTTTGATCCTTGCCTTCTCACCATCACGAACGTGGTTGCTATTCTGCTGCTCTATAATGGAAGCTATAGCTATATCTGAATCGAGGCTGGTCGACGTCTCGCTTTGGAGTTCGAGAGCTTTACTTCCATTCCTTCTCACCGTGCTTCGAGGTTCCGGCGGATGCAAGCCTGAAGCATGGTTTTCTTTTTTTGTTTGGCAGATTTCTGATGATGGGTAGATGGGTGTGTATAGTGTATGGTGTGTCAGTGTGTCGTACCTTCCCTTCCTTTACTTGCTTTGTCTTTTTTTCGTTTTCGTTTTCGCTTGCATGGGCTTGCCGATCCCGTACCCGCACTGTCGCACACGTCGTGTGGCATTTTCAACCCTCTTGTCTTGACTACTCACTCATCTGCCGATGCATGCTCATTTCACACGCTTTGATTCAGAGCCGCCTGGCTTTGTGTCTCCACCACAGTTGTTGTTTTTCTCGCGTGGGGGGAGGGAGGGTGTGATGGGTTGTCGTCGTACCTTTGCTTTCGTTCGACCTAGACTGGACCCTCCCTCCCTCCCTCTCCCAAATCGCGGTTATTTTATTATTTTTTTGGGGGGCCCTGGAACGACTCCCTTCTACCATCCACAGATCCAGACCGCTCTCTCTTTTTTTTTTCACCAATTACCAATTACCGTGCACGAGTCATTGGTTGGAGCTTTGGATATAAGCAGGCGAAACTAATCAACGTTGATATGAAGTTATCGGGCCAAAAACTACATACGCCTAGCGTCATAGTATGCTCATTGCTGTGTTTAGCGTTTTTAGAGTTTTCGCGGGAGTTGTTGTTCCCATCCGGTTTAGTTGGCGCCGCAAACGAGACGAGTAGGGAGTACTGACTGACTGGAACTTGGAGTCGTCTTATAGGGACTAGTATTCTCTCGGTCCAGTCGCCTGGGGGGAGGGAAATTGCTTCTCGATCCCGCTGAAGCCTTGCCTGCCTGATCCTTCGTAAGGCTCAGGGGTTCCGCCGTGATTGCTGCATTTTTGAGAGCCTAAAGGGACTCTCGTTCTTGCGATGGGAACTTCTCCTCCCGCCGAAAACTGATCAACGTGCGGAAGATCCGACCCCTTGTACGTACACCATTTTCATACCTCCGTCGTGTGGGGCTCGTCGCCCCTATCAAGCCTCTCGAGCGAGGATGAAATATCGTTCGATGGGAACGCTGCGTCGACTGGGCCTTCAGCTTCATCCTCAACATGTGCATTATGTATGATTCACCCACCCTAACGTTCCACAAGCAGAAATCGACTACACTGATATCAGTCATCAGTCCGACTCCCAGATTTCTGCATACCAGGAAATGCACCGGCACCGGCAGACATTTCGCACACGACTCGACATACCTCGCTGTTATATCTTTGCTTGCGAGGTTTACGATTACGAGGACGGAGGGAGGAGTAGTATCACGATGGGTAACGGGTTGATGAGGTGGGTTTTGAGTGTTCTGCGTGGGGCGTGGGGTTTTGGGTTGATCTTGATTGAGAGCCGACCTGAAACCATTCAGATGTCGATTTATACCGAGATCGGGAACAAGATCGAATATTGATATTGAATGCCTGAGCAGTCGGAGGGACATTGCTGGAGCTTTTGATTTGAATTCTGCCAGTCAGTGTTGTCGAATGACCGCAGTGTCGAGACTCTTTGAAGATATTCGAGGCCTTGATATGTCAGATTCGTAGTCGAATGAGCACTGGCAGTATCAATGGGAGTCGGAAATTATCAAGGACGCTTTCGAGTGTTGAGGCGGACAACTACATTGAACAACGCGCGAAACTAGATCACGCGCAAGCTCTCAACTTTAGTCTTTCTCTCACACACGCTCACCCGCCAATGGTCCTTGGCACTGATAGTCGACTACTCGTTCATTCTCACACAAAGCAAGACTTTTCGAATGATCCAACTATTTGCGGTTAGTATATTGACTGGGACTCCTCCCGCCAAGAGAAACTGATCAACATGCAGAAGATCACCTTGTACATTAATTTCATATCTTCGTTCGTTCTACTTTCGTCGTGTAGCTCGTCGCCCCTACCCACCAGGTCCCAAAGTTGAAAGTGTGGCCTCTTATAGACGGTAACCTCAGGGTTCTCGAGCCCGCTCGTTCGTTCATATCCAACAGTTCCATGAACCCGGAAGCCCAGACGATGGGAGGTGTGAATCAATTGTTCGCATTTCTCTATCGTATCTTCCACCTCCCACCTTCCACCCCCCAAAAACTCAAGTTCAAACTTTGGGAGTCGGTACTACTGCTAGGAGCGTGGATGATAGTGCGCCTCTCTCCCTCTCATCACGTTTGTTCATTGATCAACGACTAATGTTATTTTCATTGCCCTCGAATCTCCTCCCTCAGGGAAGTACATCTCAAATTGCCATTATGAATGTCTTATTTCCTTTTTTCGACTGGGACTCGGATATGAGAAACGAGGAAATTTGGGGGCCCTTTTCCCACCGCGCTTCGTGGGGTTTCATTGATACGAACGAACAGGCGAGAAGTCGGATATCGGATAACAGTGAGTTTTTTGGGCGTGATAACCACCGGGTCCCGCGAAAAAATGACTTTGAAGGGCTTGGGCTGCCTCAAGAATCTAGCATTCATATATGGGCAAGGTGGTTTTTATCCACTCTGAATCCGAGCTTCTGGAGTGGGAGCCGATGGATGGAATGTCGAGAATGTCAGCCAAATTCAGCAAGCCGACAGGTACTCTTTCTCGTTTGCCCTGTCAAAGCAGGTCAAAGCTAGGTCGGAACCACCTGTCAAAGCGAAACGTTGGGGCGTGTCACTTTTTCCACTTCGCTTATTCAACTCGGGGCACCTCCACCGGGTCGCTCTGGCATTGCTTGCTCTTGCTCTAAAGAATCTATAACGTCGACACGGACTCAAACCACCTCACAATATCCGAGAACTTTCCTTCTCTTTCCACCGCGAGGATAGACTTTTTGTCACCATGAATGGACGGACCACCGCTTTCCTTGGGGTAAGGAACGGTGAAATTACTTTTTTCATAATCCGCACGATCCGAGCCTTCAGACGAGCTATGGCGTTGGCAGCGGTAATTTACATGTGGTGCCAATTGGCTAGCACACCAAGTTTTCTGTTCCAACTTGTTACGCATGAGTTAGGAGAAGGTGATTCATAGCCATGTCCCAAGCACTCACCTCATGTTTGTGGCAGCTGCTAACTGGATGGGAACAAGAACCCCCCCGAACCTGACCAGTGAGGCTGAGGTGCTCAGCACTCAGTCTGTAGGCAATTACGTTTAGATGCCTGAGTCTGTCTGTTGGTACCAAGTCCAACATTCAGGGGGGCGAAGGGGATCCGTTATTTCATGAGGTTATTGTAAAACATACAACGACACCACAACTAAATACAATTTCCCGGACAGCGTGCCCGACTGGAGCGTATCGAAACGGTATGGATCTAGCTGCCCATAGGATATAGCATTCTGGATAGCTATATCGCCTACGCACCCTAGTCGTTCCGAAGTGGGGTGACCAGGTGCAGGTTTTCTTATCTCTCTATTTCTGTTTTTTTTTTTTTTTTTTTCAGTCGAGTGTGGCGTATCATGTATGTGGCGTATGGCCCCGATATATACCCCTCAAGTAAGTATCTTTGATTGGGCCTGTCGCGGTCGAAAACCGACTCACCCAGCATGCAGAAGATTACTTTGTACACCATTTTCATCTCTTTCGCCTTCATTCTATTTCTCCTCCGTCGTCGTCGCCGTCACCGCCCCTATCCACCGGGTCCCAAAGGGTGGCCTATCGTAGGCGACCTCAAAGCTCTCGAGCCCAAGACCAAGCACTCGCCACCGGGGGTGAAAGACCGTTGGGAACGCTACGTCGACTGGAGTCGTCAATACAATTCTCCACATATTGTCTCGGTCCCAGTGTTTGGACAGAGGATGATCATTTTGAATACGAAGCAGGCTGTGGATGACTTGTTGGAAAAGAGGTCTGCCAAGTATTCAGACCGGCCAGGTGTGTAGAACGTTTCCTATGTTTGATGAGGCTTACTCACATCTTACCACCCTCTGGGCTTCTAGCGATGCGCATGGCGAACGAATTATCAGGGTGTGCATTAACGCGATTTAGTAGAGTTACCTTCTGACCTCCATATTTCCTGGTAGTTGGTCATGGGACTTTGCACGTAATGGTCGTTTTCCCGTCGTACCCAAATCAGCTCTAATTAATCTCCGTAGTTATGCCACACTCCGACTGGTGGAGGTGACGATCGACGACTTAAATCCCTCGAGCAAGTGAGAACTTACCCACGCTTGGAACTTGGCAGACTCCACCGGAAAACTTTCCACCAACATTTCAAGCCCCGTTCTATGCCCCAGTACTACGACGTTCAGAGAGCCGCCGCAGACACCTTGATACGGAATTTGACTACGAATCCCGAGAATTTCTATGAACATATCCGACAGTGAGTCTTCACTTCAACTTCGATGCTGATGCGCATTTTGTTCACACGCCACCCCTCATTGTAGATATACCGGTTCGATAGTCCTCAAGATCGCCTACGGATACGAATTGCAATCCAACATAGCAGCAGATCCGTACGTCGAGCTGGCGACGAGAGCCATGGCGGGAATCAGCCAGACCATTCCTGAGACGTTTCTCGTTGATTTTGTCCCTGTGTTGGAGTATATGCCAGGTAGGTAATAATCTCGTGCGAATCTCGTTCCCCCCCTCATGATTGAGGCACGCTATCTAGAGTGGTTACCTGGCGGGGGATTCAAAAGGAGCGCTCGGATGTGGAAGAAGCAGAGCTACGAGCTTCGGGATCATCCATGGGAATGGTTTAAAGATGCTCTGGTCAGTGTCCCTCCCTCCTGCCTAATACGAGCTAATCACAGCTCACATCTTTCCTCGCACATATAACAAAAAGGCTAAAGGAACAGCGGACCCCTCATTCGCGACCCGGTGCCTAGAAGAACTCGCATCTTCCGAAACAGTCACTTCTGATCGTGATAGAGAGATGATGGAGGAAGTCATCAAAAATTCTGTCGGGGTTGCCTATTTGGCTGGAGCTGACACAGTATGTATCAACCCAGCGTCCACTTTCACAGTGTCATAAGTACTTACATCAGACTCCCATGCAGACTGTCTCCTTTATGCTTTCCTTCATCCTCAACATGGTCCACAACCCTGACGTCCAAGCTCGCGCTCAAGCAGAGATCGACTCACTCGTAGCATCGTCAGGCCGACTCCCGGATTTCGGAGACCAAGATAAACTCCCCTACCTAGATGCTATCATTGCGGAGACCCTTCGTCTCCAACCGGTCACTCCGTACGCCATACCCCATGCGGTAGAGGAGGACGATGTGTATGAAGGGTATTGGATATCTAAGGGGTCTACGGTCATTGGAAATGCTTGGGCGGTTTTACACGACGAGGACGTGTATGGTGCTGAGCCGATGAGGTTTAATCCTGATCGATTCATGCCAAAGGAGGGCGACCGTAGTGTTATACCTCCTCATCCGGAGAAGTACGCGTTTGGTTTCGGGAGGAGGTTCGTGTCAATGTTCACTTTGCTCCTACGCTTATTACCCTTACCCGCCTACTTAACACTTGCGCGATAGAATTTGTCCCGGAAGATATCTAGCGCTCAACAACGCATGGCTAGCGACCACACGGATTTTGGCCGACTTCACCATCGTTGCGGCGGAGGGTAAAGAAGCTCCGGTGGTGGAGTACAATGACGGGCTTGTCAGGTAATGCCAGATCGTTCATGGCCAAGTCCGATTGTTTCTTGACGTTTTGACAGCCATCCGAGCCAATTCGAGTGTAGATTTATGCACCGTGCAGAGCGAGCGAGTCTTTCCCAGAAAGTAGACTAGTAATTCAAGAACCATAGTTTGAAAGCTGTGAATCTTGTTGTTCGATGTATTTGACCCCTCACGAAGCTATTCCAGGCCGTTCTTGAGAAAGTATGGGTACTTGGCAACCTTTTTCGAGATTTTACGTTGTATCCAGGAAATGCCTCGGCAGACATTTCGCACGCCTCGATATACCTTGCTGTTACATCTTTTCTTGCGAGGTTTACGATTGTAAAGGCTTTGGGCGAGGACGGGAACGAGATGGTATCGGAGGGGGAGCACCACGATTGGCTGATGAGGTGGGTTTGAGCGTTCTGCGTGGATTTTAGGTTTTTGATCTAAACTGAAAGCCAAGTTGTCGTCTGAAGCCGTTCATATGTTGATTTATATCGAGATCGGGAACAGCTGTAGTCCAAGGTTGACGTTGAATGCCTGGGCAGTCGGAGAGACATTGCTAGAGCTTGCTGTAGATTTTGCTTGAATCCTGCAGTCGGTTTTGTCGATGTTAATCCAATAACCGCAGTGTTGAGACCCAGGCTTCACCGTTGGAGATACTCGAGGCCTTGATATGAATGAGCACTGGCAGTACCAATGGGAGTCGAAAATTTCAGGACGCTTTCGGGTTTCAACCGACGTAGTGGAGGCATACAACTGCAAACAACACGCGAAACGAGATCACGCGCAAGCTTCAACTTTCTCTCACACTCTCACCCGATGGTCCTTGTCAACTACTCGTTCATTCTCTCACCCAAAGCAACTTTTCGAATCCTATGTCGGAGGAACACAAATCTCAATCTGCAGTTTGGAGGATAAATTGATAAAAAGTCATACCAAATGTCGCCACGAAACTTGCAGCGATACGAATTGAGGTGGGTTATCTACTAGCCACGCCCACTGGATCTTGGGCCCCTGAACTTCTTTAGAACAAATGATAGGAGTACATGAATGTGTTGCAACCTTCTCTTCAACCTGTCAACATCTCTTACAGCTCTGCACCTCCACGACCCAAAGCCACTGACGCAATGTACATAGTCACGGGGGGAAAGTGACTCTCGCATGGGTTTAGAACGGTGAGCAAGGCCTCATAACAATTGACGGGAAATGCTCCCTCGCTGTTCTGTGCTGTCGACCCGTCACCCATGTATACCAACCCGAGTCTCATCTCTCCGCTAGCAGGCGTTATCATCGCCTATATTATCTACCGCCAATTCCTCCTCCTCCTTCGACGACGTCCTCCTCTACCCCCTGGGCCTCGGGGATACCCTTTCATTGGTAATTTCTGGGACATCGCAACGAACCACGATCTGTCGTGGATCAGGTACTGGAAATGGTCGAAAATCTACGGCGAGATTGTCCATCTGGAGGTATTGGGGCAGCATACGATTGTGCTCAACTCGAGAAAGGCCTTGGTTGAGTTGTTGGATAATCGGTCGCATAACTACTCGGATAGACCAGGTATTTTGCTCCACGCTCGAGCGGTGGTGTACGATGATCTGACAACTCGACCTCGATAGATATGCCCATGGCGATGGGCCTTGTGAGGTTAGTTTGTTTGCGTTTCCACCCCCAGGCGAAGCAAATCTGACATCCGCCTGGGGAATGAAGGATGGGGTACATATTGTTTGCCTGTGCGTTTTGAGTCCTCCATTATATTCCCGTATCCGTTTCTGACGGGTATCTGTACACGCGCTCTCAGTCTTCCGATACTCGGATTCATGGAAGTTCGTGGTTGCTGGCATGATCGCTCGACCAGATTGTCTTATATCTTTCTAGGTTGTACCGAAAAACTTTTCACCAAGGTTTTCAACCACGGGTATTACCAGAATACTATGATATTCAAAGGACTGCGACAGCCTCGCTGATGGACAAGTTGGCCATCTCCCCGGGGAATTTCGTTGACCATATACAACAGTAAGAGCTCCAATAGGATTCTGATTTTCATATACCAACTAATAACCATTACAGCTGGTCTGGGTCCATCATCTTGAAGATAGTTTACGGGTACTCGCTCCAAGATACGGCAGACGACGCGTATATGCGCTTGGTACATAACGCGGTTGAAGGAGTCATACAAGCATCAAGCCATGGCTCGTTCTGGATTGATTATTTTCCCCTCCTGAGATACGTTCCCGGTGAGTTCTCTGAGTGGTCAATCACTTAATGAAGTCCTGATTTTCACCGTGTTCTTTTGAGGATGGTTACCTGGGGCGGGTTTCAAGCGCAAGGCTAAGAGATGGAGGCAATTCAACAAGGAGCTGAAAGATGAGCCCTGGACATGGGTGAAGCGCGCTGTTGTGCGTTCTTCCGAGAACTCCTTGCACTCCTTGCCTTTGAACCTACCTCGCGACCGAATGTCTCTGACTGACTTTCTATATAGGAAGATGGCACTGCCGTTCCGTCGTTTTGCACTCGATCTGCAGAACGGCTGTCAGTTACGCCGGGAGACGGTTCATCAGAGGAGGAGATGATCAAAATTTGCGCCGCGAACGCTTATATCGGTAAGTTGTCTCATACACTCGTAAGTTCTTCTGAGAGGATCTGACTTGATCACTAGGTGGCGCAGATACGGTAAGACGAGTAGGTAACGCTTATTTACGTCGTCTCATCTCTTCCTCAACAGACTGTTTCGTCAATCGCGACTTTCATCCTGGCCATGACTCTCCATCCGGAGTTCCAGGTACGCGCTCAACAAGAGATCGATGCCGTCATTAGGGACGGGACTGGAAGGGTACCAGACTTTGAAGACCGCGACAAGTTCCCTTTCGTAGACGCCATTCTTAAGGAAGTAGCTCGATGGAATCCCGTGACGCCGACAGGTAAGTAAGGTCGAGGGCTCCTGGGCCCCTGGCGTGTGTCTACCCGCCAATCTGCTCTCGGGGCTAAAGAGATCAACCAATAGCTGCTCCTCATCGTGCTGTACAGGACGATGTGTATGAAGGGTTCTTTATACCGGCAGGTGAGTAACCCTCATCCGCTGTGATACGAGCGTCACTAACCACTATGTAACCACTCTAGGAACGACAATTGTGGCAAATGCCTGGTCAGTTGCGTTAAACCATTCATGGACGGCTGAGTACTCAGTACCCGAGATAGGGCGGTACTACACGATGAGAATGTCTACGGACCTAATCCTATGGAATTTAACCCGATGCGATTTATGAAGCCAAACGAGGACGGGGTTCTTCCTCCTGATTCGTACGATTTCGCTTTTGGTTTTGGCAGAAGGTACGTCACATGTGCATGATACTGTTTCGTGCTACTTATTGCACATTTCAGGGCGTGCCCTGGCAAAGACTTCGCACTCGACTCCATATATCTCGCTGTTACGTCGTTACTTGCGAGGTTTACGATCACGAAGGCTCTCGATGATAAGGGGAACGAGATTGTACCGGAGGTTGAGTATGACGATGGATTGATGAGGTGTGTGGTTTACTGTCTGTGTGGGTTACGTCCCCAAGTTTACTGAGATCCTGATTTTTAGTCACCCGAAACCGTTTAAATGTCGGTTTATACCGAGGACGAGGAAACCAGTCGCGAAGGACGATTGAACGGGCAACGGGCACTCAGAGAAAGAAGGAATTCTGAGCCCACATCTTGCTCCCGTACGAATAGTCTGCGAAAGAGGTGGCTGTAGGTGATGAGGCCTCGGGAGTGGTGGAATTTGATCGAGTCCTGCTCACCTTCGCAGCCCTACTGCAACAAAAAATTTCTATTTCTATGTTCACGGACAAGTATTCAATCTGCGTTTGCATGAATGGAACGTATCACACTTTCTGAATGATTAAAACCATGGTACGAGGCGGGGATCACCCTCACTATCAATTATACCGACACTGGCACCGTTCTGCCAGAATTCCTTGGAATGAGCCGGCATTTGAATGGCCGTGCATGGCTGGAGAACACGCATAAGATATGCTTCGTTTCAATGAGCGCGTCAAAGGATCCCACGTACCTGACTGCTCCGTCCGCGTATCTGGCGTCGGGGACGATTTCGTTTCCCTGATCGTCCACAGCTCAGGCGATGGTAAACGACGCGAGTATACGCGATATAGCCAGGTAGGTTATGTTCATTGCAAAGTGTCTGCCGGGACATATTCTAGTAATCGTTGGCTCAGGTCAGGCGGCTCGAAGAGGACGGGGTGGTAAGCTCACCTTCGCCCGAAACCAAAAGCGAATAGCTCGGGGTTGGGGGGAGCTTTCCCGTTCCCATTGTTGTTCATAAACCTTTCTGGATTGAATTCCAGTGGGTCACGCCCGTAAAGCTTTTCGTTGTGTAGGACCGCCCTACAGATCCGTTCAGCTTTCACTCGCCGTCATTGTCAGTCGAAGGACCACGTTACCAAGCATTGGCAACAATAGTGGTTCCTGACGAGTGGATGAAGATCAATAATTTGATGAAGTATTGATTCACCGACGCGCTGACCTGCTGGAATAAAGTACCCTTCGTAGACGTCGTCCTGTGAAGCTCGATGGGAGAGAGCTATCGACGCATGTTTAGAACTAGTAGTTTGGCCATATGAGGTTGATTTTAGGTCTTACCCAGCGGTGTAACCGGATTCCACCTCAATGTCTCTGCGAGAAGTGCATTAACAAACGGTAATTTGTCGCGATCCTCGAAGTCGGGAAGTCTGCCAGAACCAACGACGCCATCGATCTCTTCCTGGGCCTGGACTTGGAGCTCGGGATGAAGTACCATAGCTAGAACGAAGGAAACGAGAGTCGACGCGCTCTGAAGGGATGTGAGTAGGATCATCTTTAGCCGTGTTAAATTACGCTACCGTCTCTGTGCCAGCTACCAAGAAGATCAGGTTCAGTGTTGAGGGCAACAATGACGAGCAACAGGGAATTCACCGAGGAAGGACATAGTGGCGCAGTTCTTGATCACAGTTTCCATCTCCGCATTGTTGGAGGCTGCAGTTTCCGATACCCACTCCGCCGATTGAGTGCAAAACGAGGACTCCGCCATTCCTTCCTCCTGGTATTCATAAGTACGCTGATGGTGCTCAAACGAGTAAAAAGACCAACAATGGCGCGCTGAACCCAGCGCCAAGGTTTATCTCTCAAGCCGATGATAGGCTTGTTCCATTCCTTAGCCTTCCTTTTAAAGCTCGCGCCAGGTACCCATGCTACGTTGAAAATGACGGTGTGAGTAATGGGGCCACCGATAGGATAGCTGGGTCACGTACAAGGGATGTACTTCAAGGCGGGGAGGTAGTCGACCCAGAATGTTCCAAAGGTGGCTCCCGCTGATATCCCTTCCATAGCGTCAAGCACCAGACGGAAGTATGGGTCGTCTTTCTCTTTCAGTGTGTAGCCGTAGATGATCTTGAGAATGATAGAGCTGGTGTAGCTGTGGTATTTATTGAGCTGGGAAGTGTTGAATCACCATTCAATTCGAGACTCACTTGTTGATATGCTCGATGAAGCGATCCGGGGAAGCGGTGAGATTTTCCATCAAGGTATCCGCAGCCAACCTTTGATTGTCGTAGTATTCAGGCATGACCTGAGGCCGGAAACGTTGGTGGAAGACTCTTCGGTGCAGACTAGACGGCTCCGAAGTATTAGCGGTCAAAAACTTGAAGACGTGAGTGCTCCAAGACTCACCGCCACCAATCTGTATGCCGGAATACTGGGGGACGAGTGAGACATAGTTTTAGTTTTTTTGGGGTCGACCAACTCGCGAATCAAAGACATACCCGAGACAGACCATTCTGCTCTGATGAGCGCCGAGCGAAGGTGAGTTCTGGAGTTGATGAATTAATACAGTTAGGACGAACCCCATGAGTTCCTGATACATTGGCATGTCTACGCGTCGATGTCAGTACCAATCTTCTCCAATCGGAGGGAGCACATAACTAACCTGGCCGGTCTGAATAATTTGATGATCTCTTTTCAAGGAGTGTGTTGATTGCCTCTTGTGAGTTGAGAACTATAGTCCGATGCCCTAAAACCTTGAACTGGAAGACATCCCCGTAAATTTGTGACCACTTCCAGAATCTTATCCACGAAAGATCTGAGTCCTTGGAGACATCCCAGATGCTGCCGATTAAAGGAAGCCCTTTCGGTCCTGGAGGTAGTGGAAGTCGATAACGACGGCGGCGTAGGAGTGCACCCAGGATAAGAGGTGCGATGAGAAGCACTAGCAGCTGGCTGATAAGCGACATGGATATGGAGGTGAATGCAGATACAAGACGTGCTTTATAGACATACGACCTGTTTTAGTCACCGAGGGCGTTGAGATCATTGATAAGCTCCTGTCAGGTTCTCCACATCGCGGGATGCAGTTTTTCCAAAATAGATCTGGTCTTGAAACAGCCCGGGACATAGTCCTCATAGGTAACAAGGCGGTATTATAGTTCTCCCAGTGATGTTTTTGAATATCTTTATTGCTTCACATAGAAAGGTGCGGCCGCGGTGTAGCGGAGCTGCCTGAGCGTACGACCATGCCTTCTCCCCAACGTTCAGCGGTTCGGAAAATGGATAGGCTGTTATTCCATCGCACCCAAGACTGCCAGACCCCAGTCGAGAAGTCACGACACTGGAGCCATCAGATTCAGATGGCGGTTATATGTCCTCTCAGGCTTTCCCTCTGAAGAGGTCCGTCGCATATTGCAGACTTCTGATACACATTTGTAACCTCAGTGAGAGTCTAAGAAAAGATGCCACGGGCCGGTCACTCACTATACAGTCCCACGCCGCAATGTATAAACTTTGCACTAGTTTCTGAACAACATAAGCCGCGAGAGCCCCTGTACTGTTGGGTATGATTATGGCCATAGCCTTCCCGACCATGACACATCCTTTGGTGTATTTGAAGTTGAGAAGGTGGTCGACGACAATGATGGTGTGGAGATTGTTCCGGAGGTTGGGTAGATTGGGTAGATTGGATAGGTTGGGTAGGTTGGGTAGATTGGATAGGTTGGGTATGAGTATTTGGATGGGTTCAACAGGTGTGTTCAGAACGGGCTTTGATACTGATGTTGTGCGAGGGGTACTGGATATGAATCTGGTGGTGACCATGCGGTGGGACTGAAGTTTTGGCGGCGGTGGGGTGGTCTGGGTTTGGCTGAGCCTCGCGAAGCTGGGTCGTTGATGTCGCTCAGTGACCCCAATACTGTGTCCGCTCTTCTCTGATGAGAGAGTCACTGGGGCTTGCCGCTTCGTACACCGCTGCAGAAGATCAAAACGTGCGCTGCTCAGGACTGCACCACGCGTTCGATCACGTGCACGTGTTATGGGTTCCTCGGACCTCGGCGGCCCGCGGGTCTTCAATTCCTTGCACGTTCAAAAACTGGGCGGTCTTCTCGACGTTGGTCTCGTATCCCTCAACTCTTCGGCAGGATACCCACCTCAATTGCAGCATTCTCTCTCCAATTCTCTGCGACATTCCTCTCGCCATGTAGAGCTGTGCCAGGTGTTCAATCCTGTACCAATCGATCCGACATTTTTCGATCCCGTCTTTTTCCCGGTTGGTTTGGGCTCTGGAGTCTGTCGAACGTTACATGGGCATTCAGTGTCGAGATACCTCTGTCATGAATCTGTTTTGTGGTGTGTTTGTATTCACTCCCGTCTTGACTAACCCGCTCGTTTCTGTTCTTCTAGATTGTGCATTGGTTATGCACGCTGCTACGGATCTTTGAATCCCGAAGAAATTCGACAAGCCTGTCAATCTCTTTGGTGTCATCGCACCTTGTCATTCATCCATGCCACACAAATAGACCACTCGTATCCTCTATTCCAGCATATCTTCTCCATCGTTCCAAAGCCTTTCGGCCAACTCGTTTATGTCTTTATGTCTCGGAACCGTGCACTCGAATGGGATGAGATTTATCCCTTCCGTTACTTTGCACTTGTCCACTTGTTTGCAGTGATCATCCACTTTGTATGCAACCCGCATTATCGCCATGAAGCAATCAACTTGATTGAGAAGTTTGATCCTTCGGGAGGGATTTAATAGGTGGCTCTTGAGGCCTCTTCCAATCAAGGCGGGTCTTGCCTAATCGAGATTCATCTTTGTTTTCTGCTGTCTTGTCTTGAGTTATCCCTGGTGTTGTTTGGATCCGGATCGTCTTCGTTGCTGTAGAGTATGTCGAGTCATCGGTTTGAATTTTGCTCTGGAGGTGTGCTACTACCGCAGGTATGTCGTAGCCCATTTCGTCTATCCCTTTCGCCCACTGATCTGCTCCTCTCTTCGCAGCTTTGTCTTTGGCTCGCGGTCTTTCTCATTGTTGGCCGTTGGCCTCATGGAACGGTGAACCCTCTGCTTGGTGGAGGTCTATAGGCAGTCTGTCCGTCCTTTCCGGTATGGGTCCGTTCGATCCCTCGCGAGTTCAGCTTTTAGTTCGCTCGTGGGATCCGTGGGCCGTCGTCGCGTTTGCAGTCCGATGCTCCTCCCTGCGCGTTTTCCGCACCAGTCGTACTTTACTCACATACTCTTTGTCACCCAGGTTCTCCTTTCGGTGAACATCCGAAGCTACAACTTTCCCAACACACACTCTCACCTGTGGCGTCAGCCCTGGACATGCCGCATAACGGTAGTGTCGCCGGAGATTACAAGTCTTCCTGAGTCCCACACCGGAAGAACATTAAGGCGGGTGCCAAATCTCCAGCCTAGGCATCGCCACATCAGACAAAATTTCTTGTGAAAACGCCCAATTACCAATCGGATAACTTCCCGTATGTCTTCGCTGCCCGTTAGATCGTCGAAAACGCTTCAAAAACGATCTAATTTGCCTAGTGCCTGGGGGGTTGAGTTGTTCAAAATGTCGCCCAGAGGTTTGACAACAAGGTGAGTTACGCCACTAGATCATCCCTTTGTCTCCTGACTGGACGTCTTCGCATCCTAGAAAGTTGCAACGGCGACCGAGGGCCTATGGACTCTGGCATGACGATGCATTTAGGCGGGCAAAATGGCGTGAAGATACTTGTCCACCATGGAAGACGCATGAACACTCGAGCCCACCACATCAACCGTAGTCGAAGTATACTTCCACTATTCCACACGTATAGCAGCGATATTCCGCCTTGACTGCCGTTTGACGGCAGTGTCAGCCTAATCGAGTCTCAGGGTTTCGACCTAGCATGATAGAGTTTCGCCATGAAACGAATCCGAAATAGAGGTTCGTGGAGTGTGACCTCCAGAAACGACAAGGGAAAGCGAGACGGCCTTTTAGGTGAGAAAGCAAGCTAACAGGTTCCTATAAGAGCTCACTACTCTTTGTCACTATCCACCCATCACTGATGTCTCTAAGCTTGACTTTAGCCTCTTTGCTAGCAGGCGTTAGTATCGCCTGTCTCATCTACCGTCAATTTCACCTCCGTCGACGTGGTACTTTACCCCCAGGTCCTCGGGGGTATCCTGTCATCGGCAATTTCTTGGATATCGCAACGAACCATGATGTGTCGTGGATCAGGTATTGGAAATGGTCGCAGGTCTATGGCGAGATCTACCA
>JANHQD010001194.1:0-59837 GCA_024721195.1 Marasmius sp. AFHP31
AAGGAAAGGCAACTCACTCTGTTACTTCGTAGTCTTTGCCCTCGTAGATATCGCAAATAGCATTTTGAACCATAGATCCTTTGATTCCCGTGGAGGTCTGTTTCTTGAAGGTGAACTCGTCTGCGCGTCGGAAGACGCGTCCGGTGTTAAAGACAAGGGTCCAGAGAAGAATTTCGTTACAGCCGTCGTCCTCCATCTCCTTATTATCCGTCCCGTCGCCGACAATTTCGAAGCATCCGGTTGACTTGATTCGATCCCAGAAGAATGGACAGTTGAGCATATAGCGGGCATTGTCAGTTGCTCTGTTGAACTGGGCTTTCTAAGGTTGTGTGATTCTCCCATTAGCTGATGGTAGACCAAGCGACACCCGTGAAACACTTACATTAAGTTTGATCTTTTTCTCTTTGACCTCCTTTATCACCTCCCAAAGTCGCAAGTTCAAGCCAGGAACTTCGTCTGCTTCGACGAGTTTGTTGAGTTCACGATCTTTCGTGCAGAAATCCTTCGTCCTCGCTCTCGTAATGCGCAGTGCTCGGTAATAGGTTTTGTAAATGTCGAGCACCAAATCGAATGGTACGTTGTCTGTAACAGGGCGATGAGGAAGAGAGTCTTCAGGGTCTACAAAGAAGAGCGACTTACTTTTCTGGCGAACTAGGATGGGACATGGGGACTTGGGGTTGGAGAGAAGCCACGGCGCGTGCTTGCGAAAGAAGTCGAGAACGAGAGTATCTTCTGCATGGTTCTCAAGTACTAGAGTGAGATTCTTCAAAATCTCTTTGAAGTTGACAGTCAGAGATCCGATTTCTTGCAAGACTTGACGTTGCTGGCGCGGAGACGCCGTCACGAAGATACGAGCATCCTCTAAATCAATATCAATGTCCGAGGGAAAGATGGCATCGTCTCTTTGGAGACGGATGCCCTCAGACAGGAACTTCTTGAAAGTCATGGTCGAACTGATCTCTATCGTTCGTGGAATGCGACTCGTATCGAGATCGACTTCTGAGGATACGGAGAAGAAGATAACACTGATGTTGGCTGGAACTTGCGGTGTTGCTAAGAATTACATGAGATGTGTGCACATAGAGATATATTCAACAGAACGTACCGTTGGATGGCTGTCGCGACATTGTGCTGGTGTGGAAGTGAGATACACCTTCAGCATAACCTGCAGGTCTTATATATCACAAATTCGGACAATGAAACCAACTTCCTGACTCGAGGATGAAGCATATCAATTGGTGCTGAGAATGGTAACAAAGGAACGTCTATCGATGCTCAAAAGTAGCAGCCCTCGGAAATTTTCGCATTGTTGAAGGCAGGGCGAGGGTGGCCCCGTGTACTCCCCGTGTAACGCGCATGGAGAGTGTTGATGGCATCTTACTGACTCGAATAACCAAGTCTATTGTAACCCAGAAATGGACAATGCTGTGGCAGAGAAGATTCGAACAATTGAGTTGACCCAGGGTAAAACAGTTGGGTGGGCTGGACCGTGGTAAACGCCTTGTCACGGATTTCGATGAACCCACTTCCATTGTCAACCAGCGTCCTCCCGGCTCTCTCTTGTGCGGCCACGAACTATGGCTTTTGAAGAAACCGAAACTCGTAAGTTTTTCAATCAACTTTTATTCAGAACTGAGTTTATACCCATCCTCGTAGTCGTCGTCCTTCTGTTTGGGTTGAAGCTCGTCAAGGTCCAATGCCAAAAGTGGTCGCACTTGACCGAACTGATGGACCAAATCCTTCAATCCGAAGAATTCAATTTACCTGAACAGGTTCATGCCATCATGAAACAGTACCGCAGTCGACATCTCCGCTATTTCTCTTTACACCGGCCTCATCCGATAAGTGACCTCGACGAAGTGCCTTCCCAACTGGACCCAGACAATTTGGGGCAACTCCACAGCGAACATGGGTTCACTACTCAATGTGCCAACGGACGCTTGCCAGATGATGGGTCGTGCCTCAACTTGGTAGTGAAAGAGCCTTTGTCAATCGACCAACTAGAAGGGACTGAAAGATTTCGCTCTCGGGAGGTGATCCTGTTCTTGAGAAAGTTCGATGTAGAGGTTACTCCTCGAGGAGGAAAAGTGAGTGTCCTGCACCGTCAACCCAGATAGCCTGACTCAAAACCTCGCGCCGCCCCACCAACCCAGGACTCCAACATTGGCTCTGGCTGGATGAACCAAACGAGAGGTATATGGTGTAAAATTGTTTCCAAACGAGAATTTCAAGTATACAAGGACCTTGAAGAACACGATCCCGGATCTCACCACGTCGTCCCTCTAATCATTGAACCCCTTCTCCTTCCATCCGGCGACTACCTAATCACGACGCCACACTGTGGTACGAATCTGTACCAGCTCATTTTACCCTCCGCACGTTCCATCCTAGCTGGATCGGTCATTCTACGAATCGCTCAACAACTCTGCCGGGCAATCGCTTTCCTACATTCGCACAACATGTACCACCTCGACATCAAACCCCAAAACCTCGCATTGAATGTCAAAAGCGGTAACAACGAGCTTCATGTGATTGATTTAGGCTGGGTAATGCGCGGACAGCAGCCTTGCTACCTCCGTCATGCTACTGGGACTTACGAGTACTCTCCTCCCGAGGTGCGACGGTGGCACGAATGGGAAGACGCACGCGAAGAAGAAGATCCCGAGAACAAGACACCTCCTCCGAAGCGGTTCAATCCTCTCAAAGCGGACGTATGGGCGGTGGGAAACGTATTGCTCATCATTCTGAGTAACGTGTTTGAAGAGAAAGAGCTGAATGTCGATTTTGCCGACCAACTTTGGGAGTTTGGGACATGGATGACGAAGAAACGTCCGAAGATGGAAGAGGCTATTGAGCGTTTGGACGAGATAGTTGCGCATCCGGAAGTTCGTAGGACTCCATCACCTACCGATAGTGCCATACATATCTCTTCTCCTTGATTTATACCATTAACTTATAGCTTTTATTTGTCGAGTTCTTTTAACACGTCTCGTTCTCGTGCTTTCGTTACCACGCGTACATCTCGTTTTCGCTCTGTACATTCATGGAAGGATCCATTGTATTATACGTCTACCACTCACTGTATCTGCTATATAGAATATCAATCGAGGACACGTCTTTCGAGGCGCTTTCATTCGTTCACGGTACCTGCCAAGTAGAGTGTATTGAAGCCTTATATTCTGGTATGGATAGAACATGTAAAACATGTAAGTAACTGGAACAAATTACTAGAGCCGGGAGACGAAACTCATATCAGTCCAGACTCGAACCAAGTCGTCTTGTAGTGATCGACGTGAACGTTCGAGATATCTGGAATGTGACACGGGGAGACGTGGGATCCGAGTTGGAACTACATCAGGAAATGAGAAAGTAAACTTACTGTGCGGTTGCTAGATGCCCGTCGCACTTCGTCAGATAAACTTGACATGACTTGGAGAAGGGTAGGATAACCCTAACCCAAGTACTTTGTTACGCAGATTGGGCTGATCGCTGGACCCACATGAGCCTACATGTCAATTCCTCGAGCCCTTTCTGGTTCTGTTCTGTTCTGATATTTCAGTATAATTAGAGGTTACAAGCTCTCGTTCTTATATTTGGAACATGAAATGCCGGTGAAGTTCTAGTGATAGGATGAGCGTAGGCGAGTCGGCGAGTCTTGACACAAGCGTGAGACTCGTAACTTGACCTCCGACCACCATCACCTAGATTCCTTCAATGCACCTTCAGACGCGCCCAGTCGTCAAAAAAGGCTGCCTGTACCGATTGAAGACCCTCTATGTGCCTTTGCCATCCATGGGTCTCTCATTCTTGTCGCTGGGTCTCGTCCGGAGATCTCAAAAGCACGATTCTCATAGAATCTGCCGGGCAGCCGACTGAAGAGGATACAGAGAGATGGAATGAATTGCTTAAGGATAGGCAAAACAGTCTGGTGAGCCTCAAATCAGTCTTGAAGATTGTGGATAATCAACGAGCTCCATGAATGAAACGAAGGCTCACGATGCACAGCCCTCAAGACGCGTTGTAGCGCCTCCTCCTAAATTCCGTGTCCTCGGTGGACCAATAATCAAGTCCCGGACTCTTGCTCATGAATAGCACAAAGTCAGAAGTTTGAGCGTGGAATAGAGGGCTCGGAACAATCGTTGAGGTGCGATCCAACCCACCGTCTCCCACCGTCTTTCAATATTTTTTGCCCATTTGTTAATCGCATGATCAGGTTACAACAACTTCTTATGATATCGAACGATTGAAACGATGAACAGTCAGAATGCAATGGAAGAGAGCAGAACTCCAGACCCAGAAAGGGGATTCTTTGGTGAATCCGAGGTATGCCCATCGGAACCTTTATCTGAGATATCCTCGTCTGACTGGCATCTCGTCAATGGAAGCGGCCGCAGTCTCTATGAAGGCGAACATGATGATAATCAAGAATCAATGTGGATGGACCACAGACAGGAAAAATCGAAAAACGTTCGTCAGCGACATTGACAGGCCTATGACTCCCCGCACCACAAACACATCGTGGAACCTGTACCATATACGGACCCAATATCCTTAACCCCGGAACCTCCAGCCAGCAACTGTTTCTCATACCGCCCGAAATGAAGCCATTCACCCCAAATAGGCTTTTTCAACGACTAAGTTTTCATCTCCCCAGTCGTTGGCATTCTTGTGATCATCAATGACTGGTATCGAACGTTCATGATATCACAAAGAGCTTCCAGGCCCCTCAACGGCCTTGCCTTCGCCCCCTTCCCCGCATTCGACATGGCGGCTCTAATTCACATCATCCCGCACAATTCAGACGTCAAGTTTAATCTCCCAAGACATCATAGCACTCGAATGTCCCCCCTCTTTCTTCTACCTGTGACCAGAAATGACGCATCTCCCACCCGACTGGTACGGTTCGAACTCGAACAAGCTGTGGAGGTGGCACGTCGTGGCGGCCATTGGAGTCGGGTGATATGTACCTGGCAACAATGACGCGAGGCGAAGGTGATGCTGCGAAAACGTACCTGAGTGAGACGTCTGTCTCCCTACTCCCAATATAGCACGTATCGCACAGGCTTTGGGTATAAAAAGAGACGTGTGTGCAGGGGGTTAGGAATATCTCATCTCATTTTTTTCTCTCCCTCTTATCGACCAACTTCTCGAGCGACACTCGACACTCACCACACGATGTCTTACAACGACGAAAACGATTCTTCTCGCGGCTCAGGCACTGGCTACGGTAGTCGCGATCGCGATGAGTATGGAAGCTCTGGCCGTACCGAAGGCTATGGTTCCTCTCGAACGGGCGGAAACGACACGTACGGGTCAAGCAATAGTACGTTCCTTCATCACCTCGAATAGCCATGGACTATCTCACTCATTATTCCTTGGGTATAGACGACTCGTACGGGTCCAGCAATACCTACGGTTCGAGCGATAGGGACAGAGATTCCGGAAACACCTATGGCAGATCCACAGGTTCCGGCTACGGCGACAATGATCGCGACACTTCTTCCAACACCTACGGAAGTAGCAACACTGGCCGATACGGAGACGACGACAACCGCAACATTGGCGGGTACAGCGACAGTGCGGATACCGGAGAGCTAGGAGGAAGCAATAACACCTACGGCGACAGTTCGAACACGTACGGAAGTAGCACTAGGCACGAAGATTCCTACGGGAGCGGCAATAAGTCGTCCTCGAACACCTATGGTTCATCTAACAACGATACCTACGGGAGTAGCAACAACAACAACAACAACAACTCGTCTTCTGGTGCCTATGGAGGCAGCAACAACAACACATCTTCGGGTGCTTATGGAAGCAGCAACAACAATACGTCCTCTGGCGGCTACGGAAGTGGCACCACCACCTCTCCTAATACATACGGCACCACCACTTCCTCCAACACATATGGTGGCAGCGGCAATGCGGGCTATAACGACCGTTCGGACACCGCTGAGATTGGAGAAACGAACACGTCGCGTAGCGGCGGGTATGGAGACCGTGCTGACACCGGTGCCTATGGGAGTGGCAGATATGGTAGTTCCAATGACGACGACGATACGGGGTATGGTAATAAGGACTCATATGGAAGTGGGAAGCCTGGGTTGGGTGACAGGGTGAGGGGTGAGTCGGTTTCTTCTCGGGGTTCTGGTTCCCAGGCGTTGATGGATTCTGCTTCAGGTGCCGTTGAGACGGCTGCTGGCAAGACTTTCAACAACCCTGATCTTGCTGCGAGGGGTCAGGAGAGGAAGGTGGGCAACTTTTCTCGTCCTTGCTCGGTCTTGTGTGCATTGGCTGACATGGATTCTGAACTCGACAGACTGGAGGGTACCGTGATTGAAAATACGTTTCGGTTTCTTTCTTCACGATTAACTGTGATGGACCTGAGTATGGACTCGAAAGGCGTGAATTATCTGTGTATGTATGTACGAAAATCTCAAGCTACCCCAGTTTAAGTTTTGACTTGATCTTTTGAGTTTCGGTGATGGTCGATCATTGATGCGAGAGTTCGAAAATTTTTTTACCCGCCTTTCACTGACATCTAGGGCATCACCTCCTCATTGAGAGGCTAGAGCTGGTTCTCAAGCAGCTTGGCGAATTTTTTACTCTCACCTTCCTGCTTCTGCAAGCTTGAGATCTCGGACCCTTTTGCACGGTCGGACCCCAGGTCGTGGGTCACATGTGGGCCCTGCAGGGTGGATCACTATGCGACGCGTACGAGCGCGTACGTGATCATTCGCAAATTCGGAGGTGGAACCCTTTCAGGACCCTTCCCCAACTTTTTGTCCCTTTCATCATCTCCATACTTACGACTCTCTCAGGTCCTTCAGGTCCTCCAACCCTAGCGTATGAAAGATCTCTCATACGCTACAAGAGTCGTTATATTTTCCAACAGCAAAAACAGGTCAGCTCTTGAACAAAGAAATGTCTTAGATCGTCTGCGTTAAGCCGTGCTAACAAAGGTCTACAGTACTTATATATAAACAATCCCTCATATCTCGAGCATGGCCGAGATCAAGGACACTTTCATGTCGGAGTGGACGAAAAAGCCGAGCAATATGGAGGTGCAAGAGTGGTACAACCAGTACGGCAACTCTGCGGTGAGCCGCCGCCCTTTTTTTTTGCTGGTTCTCGTTTTGACAATGACACTTCAAGGTATGCACACGATGCCAGCACCTCAAGTTGACTTGCTTTCCGTACCCGGTTGGGACCCAAATCATATCCTGTTGGACCTGCATCAAGAGCAATAATGCCCAAGTGTGCAGCCGGCGCGCCCAAGAACGTGACTATCGAGTGAGGAGGGCTCTCAATCTTGATGAAGAGACCTTCGAGCGTCTCGTCCATGCGTTTTTCGAGCTCCGTGAAGGGGAAGGTGGTGTGCCGGTTCTGAGGATGAGAGAGAACGTCCCAACTTTGGGAATGCTGAACCTGGCACCACCAGGAGCGGGGCCTGCCACCGGTTCCGGTCAGCCATTCTCTGCGGCCATCGCTACCCCTGCACAAATCTTAGCCGAACAGAGCGGTTCCCTACAGCACGAAACCCACCAGCAGCACCAGTCCCAATTCGTACAGGGGCCATCAGAACCTCTTCATGCGCCATCCCAGGTTACGGTCACTACTCAGGCTTCCACTCGTATCGTCCCTTTCCTTCAACCTCAACTTCAGCCTCCGCCAACCTTCGATAGCCCCCCACTCCCATCCAACTTCGATGTCCTCTCTTCTCGCATCTCCTCCGAACTCGATCGTGCTAAAGCAGCCCAGCAAGGCCTCGTCAATCACAACAAACAACTCTCCTCCCAAGTTGACGCCCTTCGCGCCCAATCTGAACGTCTACGCTCAGAAAACGAGGGTCTCCGCCGTGAAAAGCGAATCTGGGAATCCAACATCGCAAGAGCCCAAGAAACTGCTCGACGTTTAAAAATCGAACGAGATCAGCTCCGTGTAGACGTCGAGACTGCCCGATCCCTACACGAGGGGGAATACGCCGCTCGGATGAGTGTCGAGGCGGAGTTGGGGTTGGCAAATCGAGAAGTTGAAGATTTGAAGAAGCGGTTGAGGGAGACGGAGTATAGGAATGATACGTTAAAGCTCAAGGTAGAGAAGATGCGTATCCGGAGCGCGGAGATGGAGTTCTCGCAGGAGATTCTCGGGAACCTGACCAGGGGAATGGTGGAACTCGAGGAGGAGCTGCAACATACTCGAAATGAGCGGGATCAGGCGCTCGAAGATGTAAAGGTTCGGGATGAGGTCCTCCAGTGGGAACGGGAGGAGAATGAACGAAAAATCGGGGGGCTTGAGCAGGTGCAGCAGGGGTTGAAAAGAAAGTTGGATCAAGTCGACAAGACGACGAAGGGAGAGCAGGATCGGTTGAGCAGAGTGTGGACGGGGGCTTTGGCCGGCGCTTTGACGTCGATGGAGGGGCTCCAGAAGGAGCTGGATGGTACGTAAGGTCTCCTTATGACTGAATCTACAACTGATGCCTTTGTTGCAGAGGAGAGGAATCGAACACAAAAACTCATCCAATATTCCAAACGAAGTCAGTCACAATCATTTCTTCCCGTCAGACGAACCCAACTCACCGCCTTCTCAGACCATAGACATTTGCAAGATATTGTTCGCAGCATGGGCAACGGACGAATCTTGATCAACGATCGACCGATGCTGAGGCGTGCCGTAGTTGAGATGTGCGACGAGTGGGGGTCAAAACTTGGTTCCTTGTCTATCAGGATGGAGAGGGCCGTTGACAAGATTCTGGCCTCAACGCCCGACTCGCAAAACGTTCTAAATTTCACCGGAACAGACTCCGAGAGGCCTTCAAAGCGTCCGAGGATCGAGGGAAATGCGTAGGGGTGAGCATTTACCTGGTTGAGAAGTATCTTGCGCTGACGATGCCGCCATTTTAGGCAGAGAGCTATGTGCCATGTACTATTTTCTTGGAAGTCGACTCTTGAGTTCTTGTTCTCGTATCTGGGTATCTCTTGCTGAAGTACCGAGGTACGAGAACGACGCGACGCGGGAGTCGACAGTCCTGGATCCAGACTGGTTCGAATGTGTGGGGCGTTTTGGGGGAAGGTCATCCTGCTTCCAGCCTGTACCCGTCAGATATTATGGTCCTGTGGGTTCGTTGACATAAAGACATTGGAGTTTACCGCTTCAATGTCTTCCGTTGGTCGTCGAAGCCATGCTAGGTGAGCTGCGTTGGTATTTGGACTAGTACAATATACTGATAACTTCCTGTTTTAGTGCCGTGTCACACGAGTACGTTGGGAGCGAGAGCTTCTCCTCGCCAGCCGTCGACGCCGTTCGTGGACGAACAAGCCCCACTGTTGGTTTGTACAATCGGACTTGTTCGTCTGGGAGCGGACGGCGAGGACATAGGCGGCGCCTATCGTGGGAGATGAAGGGGAGGGACGGGGCAGAGTAAGCCGATAGAGCAGGGGAGGTGAATTGTAGTCTAGTCGTCGCTTTGTATGTCGATCGGGGCTGGGGAAATAACAATGCTGAAACTTGACGTCTACCAATCACGTTCTTGGGGGCTCAAGCCTGCATGTCAACAGTATGTTCGTTCGTTCATTGAATTGAAAAGCCCATGTAAATTCCTTCGATCCATTGGGTGCTTCCCTGCCTGTACCATAGATATCCATTGTTTGTGCCCACGACGGCCATTATTGACCGTCTCTTGAATCTCGTTCTCAGAATTCAGGGGCATCTGGTGGCAGATGTCTTTCATGCTCATGTATAGAGTGAATACTTACACTTCTCGACTCAACGAGCAGAAACTTGCCGTGTATTGTATAGTACTCCAATGGACGATTGTCAAGGTAGCCCGACGCGACGCGCTCAGCGGCCCGTGCGTCCCGGGCTCCGGGCCGGGTCATAAATTTCCCGTAGTCATGTGAAATTTGAAATGCGTCATGGTCAATCGTAGGCTGTAGCGTCTGCGTCGACTTGAACCTCAACCACATGGGTTTATCAACACGTCCGAAATTCCAAGGGTCAAACCAGCGCTACACAGCGAGAAACTGCGGGGAAGAAGGTTATGTATGATTGTTGGAGTATGACATTAGATTCGTCGTGTTGAACGTCCGATGGTATAGTCGAGTGACAGAACTTGAAATGGTATGTGGTCTCTTCAGATTTGTCTTTCTGACTCACGATTATTACCGGCCTAGTATTGGCCGTCGAGCCCGCGTGAATTGAAATTGTCTTCCCCCACACTAGAATACCCAAAGGTCGGAGGCAATCGAAGAGAACACGAGTCGAGATTCGCCCACGAAGGTCTCCGGGTGCTCACCAGCAGAAACTTTGTTACTCGAGTTTTCCAACTTGAGGCGCCGTCTCACAATTCTATCTCCCTGCATCCAATAGCCAATGCTTCAAATTGGCTCGGGAAAGTGCGCGCAAACGGTGAGATGCTCTCACCGGTCCTGAGGTTTATTTTGCGTTGTCCGTTCACCCGCTGAACGGGAGAAACAGCCCGTTCCACACGCGCAACCCCGTGTATAACTTTCTTCTCAACCTTCTTCATCACCATCTCGACAGCTAAAAATTACCATTCCATACATTCCTGATACGCAACCACAATCAAGGGACGCAAGTTCTTCTACCGGGGTCATATGGATTAACACCGCCTTGACTGTGATGGAATTTGTTGAAAAGGGAGGGAAAGCTGGAAGCCGTCCTTCATTCTCCCTATTCTCCTCGCTCGAAATCTCTCACATGCGCTACTCTCTCTCTTTCTTGGCTCTCGTAGCAACAGCCGCTAATGCGCAGCTCATAAGCCAGCTTCAGAGCGGCAACTCTGGATGTAAGTACCAGCTCTTCATGGCCCATATCATGGTTCTGCTTGAGCTGATGACTGGTTCTTTCGACTAGTCTACGACGCCGGAAAGCAGGGATGTATCTCAGCACCAGACAACGCAGATGGCGCACCTGTCGTTATCCACGACTGCAACACGGAAGACGTTGCAAAGCACTCCTGGGCAATCATCCCTTGGAGCCCAGGTCGCCAGTCTACCAACAGTTCGCCCAACCCGGTGAAGATCTACGGTGACAAGGTCAATATCTCATCGATCCATCGCGTTTATCGAGCTCGACTGAAATCCATACCAAAAGTGCTTGGATGTCAAAGACGGAATCAACGCTGACGGGGCCAAACTTCAACTCTGGACCTGTGTACCTGGCAGCACCAATCAGCTCTGGATCTCTGTTACGGACAACACCTGGAACTGGGCGGGAACGAACAAATGTATTGACCTAACCGATGGTAACATTGCGGATGGGAACCAATTGCAACTTTGGACTTGCAGTTCCGGCCCGAACCAGAAGTTCGAAAACTACAGGGTTCCCAACAACGAGAACCCGCCCGATATGCTCTGGGCTGGTGATGCAGATAGTACGTTCTCTTCATCTCGTGTTCTCTCTCTTTCGTTTCTGATCTCTCTTTTCCTTCTATGTAGGCAGCAGGCCTTCCATGTGTCTGACTGCTGAGACCAACACGGACGGCGCTCCTGTCGCCCTCAGCGAATGCGGTAGCGCCGGTAAGGCCACCTTCCCCGACGGAAACCAAAACTGGGTGTGGGCCAGGGACCCTCTCACTGGTCTCGTCAAGACCTTCGATGGTACCAAGTGCCTTGACATCCCCAACGGTGACACCACGAACGGCAACCGTCTTCAGATCTGGAGCTGCGACGCGTCGAACCCCAACCAGCAGTTCAGGATCCAGAACCCCTGGCCGTGGGCAGTCAAGTGGGCCGGAGGAAACAAGTGTTTGGAGACTCCCAACGGGAACTTCACCGCTGGAACTTTGGTATGTGGATCTCGTCCGAAAAGTGTGGCGATCTTTGGTACTGACTGCCGGATGTCTAGATCGAAATTTCGGATTGTGACAGCTCCAAAGTCAGCCAACACTGGTTCTAAAGGTTCAATATTCATTGTCGATCTTCGGTGTATTTCGGCGTCGAGATTTTGTACGGACTAAGTATAACCATACCCTTCGTTACCGTCGTCATTCCTTTATTTATCCCCCTGCTACACCACTGAAATGTTGTTGTAGGTATATAATTCACTTAATGTCATTGCGTATACACAATTCACGACCCTGAAGCTACCCCCCTACCGTCCCACTCGTTCGACAACCTACAACTTGATATTCAAAAAAGCAGTAACGGAAGCGTCGACGCCCAACTGAACACACAGCGCAACAAATGCAGTGAGCTGAACTGCGAGCGACACGGCCAGTCCAGCGACGAGCTGGCAGCAGACTTGGAGGAAGGCGCCGAGGCTGACACCGAGAGTTGCGAAGATCTCAATGCAAGCATCCAACTCGACTTTGGCGGTGACGCTGAGAGCAGCTTTGACGCAGATGACGATGGACTGGAATAGGAAGGAACGTCAGTCTCAATGACTCGGGGAATAGTTACTGGAGAGAGGAACTCACAGTGACCAGGCTAATGAACAAGCGGACGAGAACGTCGAGGGAAATAGCAACTCCAGCCTTGGCATCGACTTCGGCGGTGGCAGCAAGGGCGATGTTCAGATCGACCTTGGCGTCGACATAGGCCTTGACCTGAGCTGTAGCACCGTCGATGATGGAAGTGATATCGGTGACAATGGGCTTGATGTCGTCAGCCTTGCATTCCTTCAGCGCATCTAAATGGCCCGATGTCGGTGTCAGAGTAAGGGTAGGAATGTGAAGAGAACACTTTAGAGTACTCACAGATCTTCTCGAGCATGGGTGAGATCTTCTTCTGTACGTCTTCGACGATGACAGGGACGGGTGAAGATCTTGCAACGCACGCCACGTCGCATCGCTTGGGGGTGGAGTGTTGAACTTTGCCGAGAATGGGGGAAATTATCCTGTTCCCTACATCGCGGGCACGGGGTGGGTGCGTAGCGGCACGCTTTGGGTGGGGATCGGTGGGGGTGGGCTTCTGAACCTCTGGGGTGGTCGCGGCTGACGTGAAAGTGACGCTAGCGAGGAGAAGAACAACGAGTGTGCGGAAGGAAGGCATTGTTGTTTAGATATTGGAAAGATAGGCAGGAATTGGATAAACGAGTGTGGCAAAATAAATGAGTGGTGGTTGTGATAGTATAAACGAGGAAGGGCCTCGCTCACTGCTTTTTGAGAAAGTATTGGTTGACCCTTATATATAGTAGCTTTTTTATATTCTGCCTTGAACTATAGAGCCTGTATTGTTCGAGTCGTTTTGAAAAACGGCGGGACATTGTCTTGGTCCCTTCCGCGAAGGTTCTACCGGACACCCATTTCAGTGATCTCGGACTAACGGATGTTTTATACGATTAGCCCCTTCTGGCCCATTCATACCTTTGCAGGGCACGACGCGAATGCGGGCCACCAGGATTGGTTGTGCTTTTCATACGAACCAAAAATTCCGATGGATTCTAACATGGCAGTGAACCGAGTTCCAAGAGTTGGAACTGCAAAGGCCCTCAGCCTCACCACTCATACGCTACTCCTAGTGTCCGATCGCGAATTGATGTTGCTACCTTCCTTAACCAATCCCAATTTGTCTCTGGGTGATTAATCGATTACTGCCGGTTGGTTTATTATTCTATAGATCTCCGAGTTCGACGATTTCTGAAACACCCTCATCCAAACTTCCGCTCGATCCCCGAGCACTGGTTTATCTCCAGCCCGCCACTCACTCCGCTTTATGATCAATGGTCAATCATTAATCATTGGGCGGCCCGAAGAATTTTCCTTGTCGTTGTTTTTGCCTAGTCGAGCGATAAACTCACATCGGGGATACCAACACACCGTCCGCGAAGACCAGTGGCTCCGTCCAGTGGTCTGAGAAGTAATTATAGCTCGAGGGTCGAGTAATTTAGTATAGATGAAGACATAAATGATTCATCTTCTACGTCTCGTCCATTATATCTGTTTCAACGCGGAGTTGGGGCATACGATTGCCACAATTTTCTATGTCGGCGTCCATGGAACTGTTTTCCTCGAAACCTTCTCGCGGCAACGTCGGGGAATCCTGCGAGTTGGGAATAGTCTCGAAAAACTCGTCCACCTGCATTGGTTCCAGCCCATGTTCGTGCATCAGGTCTACCAGGATCAGGGTTAAAAGAAGAAGATCCCTCGGTCAAGAAAAGATGGAACAACACACCCGATCCCTCACCATGCTTCGAACAAAGCTCGAGACGGTGGCCATCCTGATCCAAAATTTCGACGATCGGATATCCCATTGACCGGGCAAAGACCGTGGTCGTAGGGTCGAAACCCTTGGCCTCTTGCCACTGTCGAACGAGATCGTAGATTTCAGCCTTCCAACCAACGTGGGGCTGATTGGCGAAGTTGCGGAAACAAGGGAGACCGAGGGTCATATAGTGTGCTTTGGACATCCTCGAGTTTCCGTCTGGGTCGACCGACCAATAGTATAGACTTTCAGCGGGTGCTTGAGTCCAAGAAACCAGATCAGGAGTCGTGTCGGGCAGCTGTGGAGGAGGTTGGACAAAGAGATAATATGGTGGATCGGATCGATAGTCATAGTTCCGACGGGACTGAGCATAACCGTAAGAACAAAGTCCCAACACAGTGATAGAATGATTTGGGAGCAAAGCTAGAGAGTCGTAAGATGAGCGAGAGAAACTATGCTGTGCAATAGCCCATTATGGGTACCTACTGAAACCTTCCCACTCTTCCCTTGGAATGCCCAAGACGTGAAAGACGTGGATGGCTTGACACAACCATGCTTCGCAGAAACTATAAAGCGTTCGGTCTTGGCGGAAGTGGAAAAGGAGCGACCCTTGTTCGATGTAATGGTTTGATATCGTGAGCCTGAGTGTCAACAATAAATTCAGAAAGCCAGCGGGGGATGTTAAATAGGCAATGTACCGAGTCCTTCCATCTTCCATGAGCATCTTTGCTGGTTCAGACTCGAGGTGGTGCGGCTCGTATAAAATGCAATGAAAAGTGAAGGTCCCGGTGCTCCCGGGGAATTTGGCGACAGGCTGCTGATGGAAATGCGAATGTACATGAAGGATGTGCTGACAGCAGTCCATTTCATCAGGGTATGGCCACATGTACTGCCGGGAGAGCACAGAAAGAACAAAGTCACTCGTTGCATTCTGCACTAAGTAGTCGAAAAGTGCGGAGTTGTTGTAGGCGCTGAGAGGTAACGGAGAAGGTCCCAAGTGTGCATGTTGCGGAGATGTCGGATATCCCCATATTGAGAAATTATGGTCAGGCCATGGGCCAGCAGGTCCAAAACAGACATCTCCCGTCTGTGGTCTTATCCAAATGTGCTCACCGTAGAGGAGGCCTGGAGTCGAGCACAGTGACAGCATGATTGGGGCAGCGGTAGGCGGCAGATTCGAAACAGCCTATCATCATATACGCCTCATAAGTATAAACAGGACGGTGGCCCAGGTATGACTAACATACCGCGTTTCCTTGCATATGGAGGTAGCATAATGCTATCGGGGAATTCTGAGTGTATTCAATAACGTGTCTAGCTGGTACTAGCACTGATTAATTTAATGATTGAGTAAGTAATATCAGTCGTTTTTTCAAAGTGTCGGCGGAGAGCCAATATAACTTACAATCATGAAAGATGATCATTGGCATCTCCGAGTCATTGAAACCGCGCAGTTGCGGAAATGCGGGGTCCCTGGTCTGTGGTGAGTCTCACCAGATATTAGTCTAACTGCCGAGACGGGCACACCTGAGTTGGGAGAATTGCAGAACATCCATCTTGAACGCCTGTGCCAGGGCTCAGCTCGGAAGAAAGTACTAGTTCCTCCTCGCGACTCACGTGTCTTGCATCGCGCCCGGTGTACTTGACAACCAGGGAGGGAGGAGACACCCGAGTTTCGCTCACAGTACAAGCCAAGTGAAGGACACGTTTTGCCCGCGAGGTGTCACTTCCCTCAACCAATGACATCGTTCGAGGTTCTTCGTAAGTTCGTCGTTCCACTCCAGTCTCGGAGATTGTGTTGATGAGCTTGATTCGACCTGTCGGTATCCTTTCGTACTGAAAGTGATAGAGAACATTAATATTGACCGAGTAGAGAGACGTGGTCTATAAGCACTTCATGATAAAGTTCCTCCTTCCACTCCTCTCCAGGTGGGAAGCGGTGTCGATCTTGCGGCGATTGTGTGTGGGGGTTGGATTGGTTCCCGTGAACGATGTTGAAGCTCAAAGTTCCTCCTGAGACCGAGATCCTTGGCGAGTCTGAATGATCGAACATTTGGCGAAAGACAACCCAAGTTGCGGAGGATGGTGGTTGTTACAGGTCAAGCTCGATTGTTGTATAATATAGATACTGCCACGCGAAGTGTAGGGAAGCGACGGTCACGGTTACGTGGGCCTGAAGTGTCGCTAAGAGACCGTGATGTCCATATGAGACAAGTCATGTTCGATTCAATATCAGGATGTGGATGATGGGCGAATTTCTAGCGCTCAAGCGCTCAGATGCAGGGAGGCGTAGCCTACCCACTGCGACACCAAGACTACAGTGCAGGCCAGTCGCAAGGTCGCGAAGGGTCTTAACCTGCGCGTCGAGTACGACTTTGAAGTGGAACGGCATGCCTGCTATCATGCGGGTGAGAGTTAGATCTGATGCGGGCGCTGGGTAGGAACCAGATGGGTGTAGGGCCAACGGGTACACGCGTTGTACTACTCATCCACCAACATTGCCTCGACACATAGACTAGCCATACGGTTGCTACAGACCTCCATGTCGACGTCCATCGACGTTCTTCCCTCTGACTCTTGTCGCGGCAGCGAGGGATCCTTTGGATCGGGGATAGACCCAAAAGCCTCGTCCACCTGCATCGGCTCAGGCTCCTGCTCGTACTTCGCGTCTACAAAGATTGCGCCCCTCAGATGATTTGTATGGAAGAAAGAGAAGATGGGGGACTCAGGGCCGGTATCCTTACCATTCTCTACATCAGTGTCGAAGCGGTTGTTGTCCTGGGGCAGTATTTCGACGATCGGGTGTCCCATTGACCGAGCAAAGTCGGTAGTCGTAGGATCGAACCCCTTGGCCACTTGCCACTGTCGAACGAGATCATAGATTTCGGCTTTCCAACCACATGGTAAAGTAGCGCTATGGTTGTGAAAACAAGGGAGGCCGAGGGCCATATGGTTTGCTTCGGAAATTCTCGAGTTTCCGTCGTGGTCAATTGACCAATAGTATAGACTCTCTGCGGGTGCCAGAATCCAAGAAACTATATCGGGAGTCATGTCAGGCAGCTGTGGAGGAGGTAGGACAAAGAGGTAATATGGTGGATCGAATCGATAGTCACAGTTCCGGCGGGACTGAGCATGATTGAAAGGCTTAAGTGTGAGTATGAAGTAGTCGTTCGGGAGTACGGCTAGAGAGTTGTTTGATGAGTGAGAGGAATCATACTGTGCAATAGCCCAAGTATGGGTACGTACCGAAACCTTCCCACTCTTCCCTTGGAATACCCAAGACGTGAAAGACGTGGGTGGCTTGACACAACCATGCCTCGCAGGAACTATAAAGCGTTCGGTCTTGGCGGAAGTGGAAAGTGAGAAATACATGTCCGATGTTTGAATGGTTTGCTATCGTGAGTCTGAGTGCCAACAATAAGTTCGAAAAGCCAGCGGGGGATGTAAATAGGAAATGTACCGTATCCTTCCATCTTCCATCACTCGTGTGTCTGCTGTTTCAGACTCGAGGTGGTGCGGGTCGTATGAAATGCCATCAAAAGTGAAGGTCAAGGTGGTTTCGGGGAATTTTGCGACAGGCCGCTGATGGAGACACGAATGCACATGAAGAATGTGCTGACAGCAGTCTACTTCACCGGGGTATGGCCACGTATACTGCCGAGAGAGCGCAGAAAGAACAAAGTCGCTCGTTGCATTCTGCACCAAGGAGTCGAAAAGTGCAGAATTATTATATGTGCCAAGAGGTAACGGAGAACGTTCCAGGTGTCGAAGATATGAAGATATCAGATGTCTTCCCAGTGGAAACTGATGGTGATTCGGAAGCGACGGGCCAGCATGTCCAAAGCAGACATCACCCGTCTGTGGTCTGATCCAGATGTGTTCACTGCCAGGGAAACCTGAATCCAAATGTGAGAACATGGTTGTGAGAGTGGTAGGTGACAGATTCGACACAGCCTAATTCATAACGAGTAGGATCAAGACAGTGGCCTCGTTGATACGACTGACTTACGGTTTCTCCTTGCAAACGAAGGTAGCATACTATTGCCGGGCACTTCTGGGCGTGTTGGACAGCATGCGTAGCCGGGATCAATACTAATCGAAGTAATATAAGTCGTTAGGCCGGTGAGTGTATATATTACTCACGATCATGGAAGATGATCATTGGAATTCCCGAGTCACTGAAACCGCGCAGTTGCGGAAATAGGGGGTCCCTGGTCTGTGTTGAGTCTCGCTAGATATTAGTGTAAGTGCTGAAGACGGGCGCACTTGAGTTGAGAGAATTGTAGAACATCCATCTTGAACGCCTGTGCCAAGGTTCAGCAACGAAATTGACTGGTTCATCCTCGCGACTCACGCGTTTTGCATCGCGCCCGGTGTACTTTACAGCTAGGAAGGGAGGAGACTCCCGAGTTCCTCTCACAGTGCAAGCCAAGTGAAAGACACGCTTTGCCCCGGAGGCGTCGCTTCGCTCCATCGGTGACATGGATTGAGATTCCTCGTAAGTTCGTCGTGCCACTCCAGTCTCGGAGATTGTGTTGATAAGCCTGATTCGACCTGTCGGCGTCCTCTCGTACTGAAAACGGTAGAGGGTGTTAGTAGTTACCAAGTAGAGATATGCGATCGATTAGCACCTCACGATAAAGCTCCTCCTTCCACTCCTCTCCAGGAAGGAAGTCGTGTCGTTCTTGCGGCGATTGTGTATATGAGTTAGATTGATTCCCGCGAACTACGCTGAAGCTCAAGGATCCTCCTGAGATCGAGATCCTTGGCGAGTTCGAATGGTTGAACATTTGGCGAAAGATGACCGAAGCTGCGCAGATGGTGGTTGTTACAGGTCAAGTTTAAGTGCTGTATACTATGAGCGCTCTGCGGCCGATTCAAGTCGTGATGAACCATATTGGACAAGTCACGTTCGATTTAAGATCAGGATGTGGATGATGAGCGAACTTCTAGAGCTCAGATGCAGGGAGGCGTAGCCTACTCACTCCGGTCCCCAGACTACCGTGCAGACCAGTTGCAAGGGTCTTGAGCTACGCGTAGAGTATGGCCTCGAAGTAGAGCCCGGTATCGTGCGGGTGAGAGCCTGTGAGACTTTGATCTATGTAGGATGAAGGCGCCAGCTAAGATGGGCGCAGGGTACACATGTTGTGCCATGTCGCATGTGTGTAGGCGGCAGAGGGACGTTGGGTGGGTCGTGAAAGAGACCAGTGAGAGCAATGGAGATGGACACAGAAAGCAGACTTTGCTCATCCGCTTGACTTGTAGGTGCCTGTAGAGGTCTCACATATACACAACCCACTTCAATTTCTTTTGGTCGTAAAATGAATTCATCGCAGCTATCTACAACAAGGAGGCGTACTAGAATGCAACCAAATGCACCAAGAAAACCCAAAAATTGGTCGGAAGATTCCCAAAGACAATCTATTTGCTTTCTTCCACGAGCATGTCAAACTGACAGCCGCATAAAGAAAAAGCAAAAAGAGAGTGAAGAGGGATTCCCTGGGGAAGATTCCCCCGACGACACAAGCCAGTACTGCAACAGCAAGGTCATCTCGTCCCCGAGTTGCAAGCAGAGCTCGAAGGAACAGGGGCGGCAAAAATTAGATAACCAAATACGGAGGGCGGTGCCCTCGTAATAGTGGTTAAACTATTAAGAACAGATACTACACTTGATCTAAGCCAAAAGGCCAGAGTGGTAAGGATTCAAAATGTCGAGCCCGAGTATTTATACTGTTTTCGAGCGCGCACGGACCATTTGCTGTAGGGTAGGCTCGCGGCAATCCGGATGTTCCAACTGCCGGGCTTCGTTGGACGGTGACGAGACCTGACTGACTCCTGACAAGATTCCCTTCCTGCTCCTCTTCGTTCACATCTGCGAGATTTCAACCTCTCACGAACGACATTTTTGATAGTGACCAAGTCGAATTCCTTCGAGCGAGTCGTCCCTGCAAGTATCCTTCGAGGAGAATTGATGAACAGATTTCGGAACAAGAGATAAAGAACGTTTTTCATTTGGACGTTAAGGCTCCAGGCGAATGATACTCCGACTTTGTACGATTGCAAAGAGCTCAATAGCTTTTCAAGTCCAGTGCTGAAGCGCTGATAACTAGGTTCCATGCGATACTCGGGGTGGTGTCTGTTCGGCAGTTGCGGAAAGGGATCAAATTTCTGAAGCGAAACGTCTCTCCCACTGCGCAAAACGTCAGCCAAGTCACAAGGCTTTACATGAACCACTAACCAGTTCACGTTTTCAGCTCGAAATTTTTTATACCGGAACGATGTCTAGGCCTATGCCTTTGCGGACCTCCTACTTATTGACCACCAGGCTATTTAAATCCTCGGGATGCGCCCATTGTTCACCAAGAGCCTTCGAATCTATGCGCGAGTGGTCGAAAGCACATTGCGTCTATCATAAATGCTTCTACTAATTCGTCATTCCGGGCTCAGAACGACAATCCTTCTCATGAGTCGCATGACCTGGTCATGAAACTCTGTTCAGGCTGCCATTGCGGTTGGCAATGACATCCGACCCGATTCTTTCTCAGACTATACCTTGGGATCTCCAAAACATGCGTAACATGACCTCTTCCGCCCCCGCTTTTGATCGTGGTTCAATTCTGGGTATAAGAACCTTGTGATTTTCTCATCGTGCTCACCATTCAAATTGCACCCTCTTGACAATGTCGCTCTCCCCACCGTACGTCTCTTGTCGCCGCTTGTCAGCTAGCTCATGATGCTCACCACGAGTTTTCGGTCGTTACAGAGCAGAAATCAAAGGCAAATTCTTCATGTTAGCAGAGATCACGGCGGTGGAGGGTAAAGGGGACGATATACAGAAGTATTTGTCTGCCATCAGCAAGATTGCCCACTCCTCCGATGAACCTGGCACGTTACTGTGGGTTCCTGAACTTCCCACTTCTTTCATACGGTCACTCAATGAGGTCGTTTTTAGGTATCGCACTACTCGGGGAGTCGGGAGTGACAGCAATAAGTTTACGGTCATCGAAGAGTCAGTGCTCCGCACATATTCCCGATACCAGGGTGCTGACGGTCTGTTTCCACCAACAGATACGCAGATAAGGCAGCATTGGACCATCACCTGAGTTCCGATGTGAGTTGGCGTCCACGCAAGGTACTGTTTACGTAGATTGAAGTCTTTCTTCTAGGCATTCAAGTCGCTCGTTGGTTCGGGCGCCATTGCAAACGTCCAAGCTACGTTCCGTGAGGAATTCTAGGGGATTCCGATGTTCACCTCACCTGCGCTGGGACGGAATAAGTACATCAGTACTAGATAACAAAGATTATTGTCTATTCATAAGCCTATGTGTTGAGTTTTAGTACGAACGTAGTGGTAAGCAGCCGGGGCACATACACCCGGCCGCAAGCAGTAGGGCTAACAGTGATAGCCGACCGCGGATTTTTGGCTCCATAAGCGCCCACAAGTTTCGCCTTTGATCTCCATCACCATGTCCTATTTGTGTAACACCGGGGTCGTTTTTCTTGCCTTCTCCTTTCTCTGATCATTCATGGAATCCGAGGCCCCTCTCCTCACTTGGAACGCCTTTGAATAACACGCGCGGTCCCGACATGACTCAACCCATGTAGAAAACATCGTTGCATTGCCTTCGCCTCCCACACTTTCTCATCCACGATGCACACCGAACTCCTCGATTTTTCTTCTACGTCTCTAGCCTCGTGCTACAGCGGGTTCTACGCAAAAATCCTCGACGATGTGTTCACCCCCACAGAATGCGCCGAGCTCATCAAATTAGCTGCATCTCAAACGGATGGGTGGAAGCCTGCCGGCCTCAGTACTCGGGAAGAGAAGGAGACAGTCCATCGCAATTTTAGGAACAGTGAACGGACGCTGGTGATTGATGAAGCGGTTTCTCAGAAAATTTACGACCGGTTGAGGCCCCTCGTCGAGGAGATCGCTGTTATTGAGCCAAATGGACCTTGGGCTGGGATAACGGGGAAAGCCGGACGAAAACAAGGCCCAACGTGGGCGTTAGATAGGTGCGTGTTCTTTATCTTGTTTATCAGTGGCGTATCAATTCATTATGGGCTATTCTTTACTCCAGTATCAGTACAAGACTCAGTTTCCTCCGTTATGGTCCGGGTCACTACTTCAAACCTCATTGCGATGGCCTCAATGAACCGGAGGATGGATCATTGAAGTCTTTTGTCACCCTTCACCTCTATCTCACGGACGAAACGAGTGTTTCCGAAGAGGACGAGTTCTTCACGTGTTCCGAAAAACAGACGGAAACTTCGAATCAATTGAACACGGTATATGACGGGGTCACACACCCCTCCATTAAACCCGTACATGAACATGACAACCCGCGACAACCGCTGGAAGGCGGAGCGACGAGGTTTTGGTCGCCCAACAAGAAGCAATTCCTTGACGTCGAGCCCAGAATCGGTCGAGTCTTGGTGTTCCAACAGAGGATGTTGATCCACAGTGGGGAGGAGGTGAAGAGTGGTATGAAGTATACGATGCGAGGCGACTTTATGTTTCGGGAGGCAAGGAAATGAGCTCACTTGTACCTTACACCCTCGTAGGATATGATCGCGAAGAGCACCTTTCCGCCGGTCAATTGATTTTCTATCTATCATATATTCCCATGTCGCTCTTCAATACGTCATCATTAAAACTCCCACTTCCTGGAAGATGTAGGAAGGTAGAACACAGGACCGGACATGGGACCCAAAGAACACCGACATGAGGCGGAAGACATGGATATAAAAAGGGTACGGAATCCAAAATACTCAACACTGACATCGCCATGGAGTCCAGTACCCAGAAATCTGAATCAGACTCTAAACGATCCTCAAAGATCTCGCTCTCGCGGCTGGCTCGTCCGCATATTCCGAGCATTTTGCGCAAGTCCAAAGACAAGGACAAGAGTCACTCGCGATCGGAGTCCGCATCGTCCTCTCCAGTGGCTACAGAGCGCCAGCAGAAAGAGTCTGGAGACTCAGGTGGCTTGAGCAACATCGACATCAACGAGGTTGACGTGAAGAAGGTGTTTGCAGAAGAGAAGAAGGGATGGATAGGGTAAGAATCTTCCATCATCTCTTTTTTGTCGTCCCTTCCAACACCTTCCCACTCAACAGCTACGTCGAGTGGGAAAATTACCCAGACAAGAAGGCTCTTGCAACAAAGATTCTACGAACGAAGAAGTTCACACCTATCCCTGGTATGTTTGGTGTTTTCTTCTCACCTCATCGTACTGTTGCTCATCTCTGACATCTGTGAAGAATTCCAATTTGCCCCTCTTCCGAACACGAACCCAGTTCTTGTTGGCCATCGATGGAAAGAATATCATGAGGTGCTGGGGTTGAAGGACATCGTCGACTTTAGCTGGGAGACCGTTCAGAAGGAAAAACCGGATCTCATTCACCTCCTCGACTTTCCCTACAACGGGGAGACTCGTCGACCTCAACTCCTTGAAGGCAAGATTACGTCTAACAAGTACCACTTGTAAGTCTCCGTCAATTCCAGGTTGACTTTCTCTGACTTTTTTGCAAGTATTCGTAACCACGGAGGCGTCCCGAATATCAATGAGGACGAATTCGAGATCGAGATCGGAGGTCTTGTGAACAAACCTGTGAAGATATTGATGAAAGACTTGAAGGACCCAGCGAAGTTCCCGTTCGTGTCTTGTCTGCCATGTCGCTTGAACGTTTTGCTGACAGTGTGCCCCCAGTCAAGTCGAGATGACAGTGACCCTACAGTGCAGCGGAACTGTACGCGTTCTTGACTTTAATATCGCTATCGTGTTTTACTCATTCTCTCGATAGCGTCGAATTGAACAAATCCAGCAGTATCCTGGAGAGGGAGACGAGCTAATCAACGCTCCGTGGGGTAGGTCTTCCTTCTAATCCAACGTGTCAACGGTCTAATCACATCGCTTGCAGGCGAAGGAGCTATGTAAGTACCCTGGTCGTTTCACGTTGGTCCTTATCGTTAATCTGGGAGGCAGCGGTACCGCAGTTTACAAAGGTGTTCCTTTGAAGAAGGTTCTCAAAATAGCGTGCGGTGGAATCCTTCCTGAATGTCAACATTTGGAGTTTATCGGCGCGGATACGTACTTCAAGTGAGTTTATCTCTCATTTCCGTGATATCGATTGCATTCATCTTACCTTCGTTCCAGGAAACTCAACGTCTTCAACTACGCTGTTTCCGTTCCCTATCGCAAAGTTCGCCAACACGGTGGTGAAGAGGTTCTGCTCGCTTATGAGATGAATGGGGAGCCTCTCCCTAAGATACACGGCTACCCCTTGCGGATGGTCGTAACGGGCTATATCGGTGCTCGGAGTTGCAAGTGGGTCTACAAGATCAACGCTTTGGCTGAGCCCTCCATGGGTCCTGTTCAAGCGCAGGAGTATTTGTACTTTACTTCCCAGGTGTGTCTGGCTTCTTCATTCGCACTTGAATGCTCTATACCCAATGCCCTGCTCCCCAAAGATCGGGAAACAGAATGCCAAGTATTCAAATGGATTTTCGATCGGGAATATGCCTGTTTCGTGAGTTTGTCTTATATGGTTAGCCGCGGTATTCATGACTGATTCGGGTATGTAGGAGCGCGATTCTGACACCGGAAGATAAACAGGTCATCATGCATGACGGCAAAATTACCCTGAAAGGATGGGCTTACAGCGGAGGCGGAAATTGGGTCGAGAGGGTTGAAGTATCCCCCGATGGGTGAGTAGAGTGTCGTGTGCACTACACCTCGTGTGACTTACTAGATTTCGCACAGCGGCCACGTTTGGTACTCCGTCCCACCTGAGAACTTGACAGAAAAGGTACAAGGAGCGGAGGAAGTATAATTCACACCCCAGATGCTGAAGCTAACTCCCCGGCCCTTACAGCACTATCACGCATGGCGACTCTGGTCGTTCGACCTCCCCGTCGACGCAGAAGGCTGGCTCGAGTTCTGTGTCCGTACTTGGGACTCCTCAAATAACACTGAGCCGACCTTTGTTCGTTCTGCTTGGAAGTATGTGTTCCCACCTTTATCTACGACGATCGGTCGTCTGATCTTCGTTATTCAGTTGGGACCTCCACGTTACTTCCTCTTGTCACCGTATCAAGATCTACTCGGTCAACAAAAGTCGTGCTGATACCCGCAAGCGTCTTGCACTGCTCAAAGACCATGGTGCAGAGTTTGAGCCGCTTACACTCCCATGCGAGTTTACGTTGGAACCAGAGGACGAGTATCTTGCCGCTATGAGGAAGAACCCTCGCGAACCCAGGAATTAGGTGAATGGTCTTGTTTGATACGTACTGTGTAGCGCGAACGAGCTCTTTGGCGAATTCAGTTGTATTACTGTACACTACAATCTTCAAATCTTCTCTCGCTTCGGCTTCTTGAAAGATGAGCATAAGTGCCTCCAATGGGAATAGCTTCTCCATTGATCATTGATCAGCACCTCGGCGACTTCCCGAACCAATTCCAAAGTTGCGCTCACAAGTCTGAAGGAGGGTCACCTTCTGTGCTTTTGGAGGCGATTTAGCTGGCAAAACAAAGCCCCGGAATGCTCTATGACGGTGGCTATACGACATTCTGTGCTCTCAGTAAACCCAGGGCATTCCTCGAGAGTCATCGTCGCGACGTACTACTACCCGTGCCAAGAATATACCACGTGTTACCGCGGTCTCAGCGCGGGCTGACTAAGACTAAAAGGAAACTCCCAACCCCACTAATCCTAATAGTAACGGCTCTCTATTCTCCTCCGTGTACCACAAGTCCATTCCTTGACATCTTATTGCGCCATTTGTAATCACCATCACGCGCTATCTCAGTCTATGCTGCATAAATGGCTTCCATGACACCGCGAGCTTCAGGTTTCTGGGCCGATTCAGAACCAGGAGGATCGAGAATGGGGTACTTTGAAGACGAAGACTTGGAAGACCAGAGGTTGATTGGGGACGGCGACGACGATGCTGAGGTGTTAGATGAAAGGACGAAGGTCAGATCAGATTGGTCTTATCGTTACTGAAGACTCACTGGGGTCTTACAGCTGGACAGAACGATAGATCGAATAGGAATGGGAAGCTACCAGTGGACGTTGCTCTCTCTCTGTGGGCTTGGTACGACGAATTTCCTTTTTTCATCTTCATGAATTAATGGTTGCTTAGGATGGCTCGCTGACAATGTGCGTGGCAGGCTCGAGAAACTCTGATACTTGGTTCTGACGATACCATTGGAACTTGAAGATGTGGATCCAGGCCGTCGCAATCATGCTTCCACGAGTACAGCAACACTATGAAGGTGCGCTGTTCCCTGCACAGGCTTGTTGAAGCATACCAATTATGTCATCAGTTCCCGACAGCTACATTGGAACACTTTCCTCGTCAATGTTTGCAGGGATGATGTTCGGTGCTGTGGGTTGGGGAACATGTATGTCGTCTGCTCCATTATGTAGATCGTTCTCTCGCTTATTGCGTTCCCACAGGTTCCGACTTGCTCGGGCGCAGTGCAGCTTTCAATGCCACTCTCTTCTTCACTGCCGTTTTTGGTCTTCTCGCGAGCTTCACTACGTCTTTTGGCGGATTATGTATAGCGCTATTCTTTCTGGGTAGCTCAGTCGGTGTGAGTTTTTTCAGATCTTTCTCCCCGCGGCGTCGTTCTGAATCAAGTCTTCTAGGGATCGATGCCAACAGATGGTACGCTTCTCTTGGAACATATGCCGAACGGAAAGAAGTATCTGGTCACGGCGCTTTCCGTGTTTTTCTCCTTCGGTGCTGTATTGGCGGCTATCGTCGCGTTGCTGGTGGTTCCGCAGCATTCATGTCCAAGAGACGTAGAGGTTTGTGACGTGGCCACCCAAAACATGGGATGGAAGTACCTGCTCACCACCCTAGGACTCATCGTACGTCTCCCTCGCCGATCATTCTTTCGATGTATTCTCACCTTAGTCTCTTGCGCAGACATTATCCATGTTCTTAGCTCGCATGGTGTTCTTCCGTCTCCACGAATCACCACGATACCTTGTTGGGGCGGGGCGTCATCAAGAGGCTCTCGAGTCGTTACAGATGATATCAAAGTTCAACGGTTCTGACCTGTCTATCGCCATTGAGGACGTCTATGACGTACCCTCACAACCTATCGCATCGTCACCTAAAACCAAACAAGAAGATGTTCCAGAGTTGAGCAGGAATAGCTCTGGCTCGACAGGGCCGGATGGTGTGGTAAACTATTCCTCGACTCAGGAGTCAGGTACCATACTGGAAGGCCATACATTCGCCACACCAGCTGTGGAACATCCCGAAGACTACGTTACGTCGAGGATGCTGCCGACCTCCGATACCCAACCCGGGAACCAGATCCAGGGATCGGATGAGGTACCGGTACCCCCTGCACGACCCAGGCCTCGGCTACGCTCATCGTCGCGGCGCCTGAGTCGCCGTGCTTCTTCCGTGTACGAAAAGAGAGTGTGCTCAGCTCTTCCGAGTTGGGCAAGACGACCCGTATGGGCGTGGTGGGATCGGGTAATGATGGTGTTGGCGCCAGAATGGATGAGCACTACGTTGCTGGTTTGGGGAGTTTGGTGCGGGATGGCCCTGGGTGAGTGATGCCCTCGACATCCTCACGCGAACTTTCTTACCAACTGCCTATGGTAGCGTATACGATGTTCAACGTCTACCTGCCCAAACTCCTTGAAACGTCGTCCGCTTCATTTGCCGAAGAAGCAACACCGCCCAGCAGTCCCAAAACGGTAGAGGAGAGCCTATGGGACGTCGTGATTTTCACGATAGGTGGCTGTCCTGGGGCTATTGTGAGTCTTTTATGCGCTCATTCATATACTTGCGCTAAAACTGCCCCTTATTCCTCTGTTACTTATAATAGCTCGGAGCGTATATGGTCGAATCTCCTCTAGGTCGCCGGTGGTCGCTGGCTGGGAGCACGTTCGTTACAGCCTTTTTCTGCATGGTCTTCGCCCAAGTGCAAGCAAGCTGGGCAGTTAGAGTCAGTAGCGTGGGGATCAGTTTGAGTGCCACTGCGATGTACGCTGTGTTGTATGGATGGACCCCAGAGATCTTTGGGACTGAAGGTACGTTGACTATCCGTCTCCCCCGGAGCCTTCCACTAACCCTCCCGCTATCCCTAGTTCGTGGGACGGCGTGCGGTATTGCTTCTGCCCTTTCAAGAATGTGCGTCTAAATCCCTTTATCCGAGATTAAGCCTCACTGACGACTCTCAATGAAAAGTGGTGGTATGATCGCTCCAATCTTAGGTGGGATCCTGCTGGTCATCAGTCGATCCATACCCGTTTACACGAGCGTGGTGGTGTACGTTCTTTCGGGTTTGGGGGTGCTGATGCTCAAGGAGGGTGCCGGACGAATCAACAAGGGGCAGCATGGGCTTGCGCATTGAGTCGTGAACATGTTGCTGCACACGAACCTCGGACTATGTGTAATATTAGATGTGCGTTCCACTATATCTCAGGCTCTAAATGAGAACATAAAGATTGTATACGACTATAATGAATGCCAATCTCTTGACTTTCGCCCGTGGCCCTGGCAAATTAAGATTTGACATATTACTTGATGGTACCCTTTCGGCTTTTGTCGACATCGTCAGATCATCCTCATAATATCAACAGGGCTGTCAATGCGTTCCAGTGCCTCATGAAGATTGCGCAGTCGATGCATCACGCCGACTTGCCCCTTATCCTCATGTATCCCGACTCGGAAGTACTATACTACTAGCGCTTCGGAAATTGCCAGCAACAACACGCCTTGTATTTTTATCGGGGCCAGGATCTTTCTAAAAATAAGTACACATCTAGTCACGCATGAGCTAATTTTAGGAAGGGATGAAACCGAGCCGGGATATAAAGGCAGGGAGGTCAAAGGCTCGCTCGTCATCATTCCCAGTTCATCCCCCAATATGTCAGAACTCACGTACCCCGCCAAAGTAGCCACGACGACCTCCCAACCCAAGGCAGGTATTGAAATGAGTATGTTTAGTTGCCACATTTCCCTCTTAAAGTGTTCTCACCGACGTATCGCAGACATCACCGGCCCAGGTCCCCAGGCACAACAACGACAGCATTGCGAGAATGAGAGCCACAAAGTTTCTCGTTTGCGTGGAGGTGGGGCTGGCAAGGTAAGTACTCTTTCGTCCGCTCTATTTCCGCCCTTCTCCCTTCATCAACTTACGAATTCGTGTCCAGGATTGTTTCTTAGGCATGATAGGATGTTGCCTTTGTTTTGGTGCGTCTATTTCTACTCATCGAACCTCATCCAATTTTACCGATGTTTTGTTCTCAGAGGTTTGCGAGGTCAGCCACATCCTTTCACACACGAAAGATGGAATGTTGACGTTCACTGACACACTGTTGTTCCTGCGTAGGGTTGTTGCGATTGCATCGCTGATATCATCTGTGAGTCTTGACTAGCTTTGCAAGTGTCCGCCAATGTTCCTGAACAACCTCACTATGTCTAGGCTGTCCTTGCGAGATGTGTTGCTAGTTGTTCGAATTCGAAACACCACTGCCCCATCGTGTAATATATATGGTCCTATTTTTACCCGTTCTTCTTCTGACACTGTGGGGGAGCCGGGGAGCTGGATAAAACATCACAACGGTCACGATACATAAGCAGTGAGAGCTGAGGAATACTCGCTCGTCCGAGCTGTCCAAGCGGCAGATCCGCAGCATTTTCTGCATGACATAAAGTCCTTGTAAGTCTTGATCTACGTACCCGCTCCGATATGTGGCTTCAATAACCTGGCAGCGGTGATGTCCTATCCACACGTGTGAACGTGAGCTTCGCTGTGCCAATCCCTCGGGGCCTGGATGGGCTCATTTCTATCGTCATCAGTCAGCCACTTGTGATGATAGCATGCGAACTGAGGAGACTTGGTGAGAGGGAGTTTCTCGGGAACGCTACGAAGTAGAACATGCCCCCAAAAATTTCGACCGGGGAGAGGAAGACTCCAGCTCCCAGTCTCAGGGTTTGCCGCTCTTACCACCTTCTGTGGTGATGGACGCACGGATGACAGGAAAACGTCGACGGGATGAGGCACTTCTGGGCGTTAGAACCCGCAATGTATCGAGAAACCAAGGTTTCATCGCGGGAGTCGGTTCTCCCGCATGGAGTGATAAGGTCCCTTGTAAACATGCACTAAAGCTATCGACCAATGACCACGGCTTGTAGGGCAAAGAGTTTGCCCACGAGGGCCGTTGAACATCGTGGGTTCGGAATATTTGAGCGACCGGTTCTCCTCCAGCACGAAGGAGACGTGGAAACAACAACAACGGGTCTCGACACTGGGAAGATGCTGTTGAAATTAATATATTGGGACGGTATTCAAGACTCGAATTCTTCCGAGGCTGGGCAGAATCTTGGCACGGGGCTTCTACCCTTCGAGAATAGAGTTCAGCAGGTACTCCCACTGTTTTTGGAGAAGGTCTTGGCGTCAGTAATGAATGGGTAAATGACCTTGCCAGGGCCCCAGTCGACGATGAGCACCTTTCAACAAGAACTCGGCTGCAGGCGACACAACTCGGCTGAGGGCAACATCGTCGTCCAACGACTAGGAAGAATTATTGCGACAAACCCTCGTCTGAGAAAAAAACACGACCGAAGGCAGCTCCTCTCCGACTCTACATCATTCCTTCAATAACACTTCAAAGCACACCGAAAATTCGTTGGTCGTTGAAGAGCCTAGGAGTACGTGTTGGTCGTCCCCTAAGATCACAAGTCCGTTTGATACCATCCTCAATCAGTGTGCAGAAACCAATGGGTCGCACAGAGTCGTAGGCCCGTACAAGTTGGTCTCACTAAATTCTAGAGCTTGCCCTCACCATTCTCTTGCCTTTGTGACTTGTGCGACCATATCTCTCGATCCGCCTCCCCCGAGTCTTACCAGGACCGTCGTTCCAGCGTCCTCGACTTCTCTTGCCCGGTTTTCACCCATCATTCAGTATACCACAGGATTAGGGACAGGGGACTGTGTACGGAGTTCTAGATATTGGTTATGATGGTCCCCATCTGCTGGACACAGATGTCGTCCTGCGAAGAGAGACTGCTTCTGGCTCCCTGAGTCTAGTGGAAGTGTGTTTCGAGCCTAGGTCCTTCATATCCGCTAGAGAGAAATCTCTTCCTACTCCCTTGTTCTCTTTTTACAGCTTCCTATGTGCTTTCTTGACTCTGCTATCTCCGGCGCCCACTATGCCAAGGCTCGTTCGAGTCGTCTTGGCTTGTCACAGCTTCAATGTCGGCCCAGAGTCCCGAACCAATGCGTGCTCTTTAGAAGGAACCTTGCTCAAAGTGTCAAAGGGAGTCATCGTTGAGTTGATAGAAGACGAAACGAAGGTGTTGCTTGTCCAAGGGTACCCCCTGCCAAGGAGAAAGACCAAGGGTTGGCTTTGCCGGTGGCGGTACGATTATGGGTCCATATGGGCGTTTGGTTCTTGTCGATGTCACGTGCAAGTACAACTGCCCAGTCCCGTGGCCCCGGCCCGTTAGGTGTGTAATTCTTCCAGATTCTTCCTTTCCCCCTCTTTCCCCCTCACTACGTCGTTGTTCTCAGTCATTGTATCTGCCCTACTCAGCTCTTCCTTTTCGCGATGCATGATCATTCGTACCGGCATGACGATAATGCTCATTCGTCATCGGAGACACAGAAAAGAACAACGAAAGGATTCGTATGGCATTCAACATTCCTGTTGCTCCGCAGCGCGCATCTCTTGCAACGCAATGCGCGCCGCGACGCTCCGCGGACCTGTATTGGGTCTAGTCGTGCTGTGACGAGAATTTTGGAGTAGCCCAAAGGTGCGCAGCCTGCTAATCCTAGTGATTGATGGTTCATCTGCTCTTCATAGCAGCCATGTACCGGTGCTTTTCAGTCCCAATAGAAGCAAAAAGCGTCGTTGCAGACGATCAACCTTGGTTCGCTGCTCAGCCTCCCGTTCATTTTAATTCCGATACGGTATTATTCTATGATGATTCTGAATGTTTCGCGCGTTAAAATTGAGCGATGAAACTTTGATGAACTCATCGCTCGACCTGTTCAGGAAGCACCTCAAGGACAGCCAGGAGTCCCGATGAGGAGTAGATGGGCCTGATGTCGATAGAGAATTGCAAATTATGTTTGCATGTTGGTTGCCTGATAGAGAGGTGAGCCCGCGGCGACTATGTTTATCTTTCCTGGGCTTCCCTAACGATATGCTATGACGTTCTGAGGACTCGTATAATATTATCCTTCTCCAAAATTCCATTTGTCCTCGCTCCAACGACCAGACGTATCATATCGAAGCTGGAGGTGGCGCAATTTGACCCTCGTAGGGATATCGATGAGGTTGAATGGTTCCAGGTCAGAAAGCTCAAGTTCGACGGTATTGTAACGTTCTCAAACCCAACGCAAATGATTCGAGGCTCACATCGCTCCAGGTTCAGTAGACCTCAGCGTACAATCGGGATGCTGTAGGTATGCAGGTACGTGCAGATTTGCTGTTCCGTTTGAATTTGATGACGACAGCCTTGTATACGGTATAGGTTATAGCTTACTTTTTGAATTGCTCGGTGAACCACAGCTCAATGACGCAGGTGTGACGCGGTTTTTCGTTTTACCGCAGAGAACATGCACAGAGACAACAAGAATTGGAATGCCTGGTATCTGTTTTCATCCAGCATCGCTGGAACCGCTCGCGTACTCGATGCTAGATTGCAATCCCATACTCGCTTGGTCTAGCCTCTCGTTTTCGGGGGCCGAGCGAGCGATTCGCGTCGCCGCGGCGGAAAGAAAAAAGCCGCACCGTGTAGTTTTCGTCTTGCCATATGCCCTTATAGTGTCATTCGGCAAGCCTGGACTCGTCTCTGACTCTGAGAACAGGTCCGCTCTCCACTGAATGCAGCGAGAGTTATGAACGATTCCAAAATGATACTCATTACTACCATGAATGGTGATATTTGTTCCTACCAAGACGAAACTGAACAGCACCCGCCGGCAGCCTCGTGTAGTCCGGGCTTACTCCACTTGAAACTACGTCGTGGGTCCCAGGGCTATAAAATCTCCGTGTTCGTGTCTCCAATCTTCAGCAACTTCAAACCTCTCCAGTCTTCATTAACCTCCTCCCTCTCCAACCTCAACAACTTCTAGCCCACTCCACCAGGCGTTAATTCTACAAAAATGACGATCCACACACAAGACCTCCCACTGTCTTCTGACCCTCGCGTGTCGGGCAAGGACCATGGTGGTCGAACCAGCCAGGATCCGCTGATACCTCCCCCTCCCGTCCCCTTAGTTCAGGGTAAGCAACGGTCAATGAGTCTGGAGTTACTCGCTCACGAGTTCTATTTAGCCGCTCCGAATGGCTCCCCCCAATCAAGCAATGTGAACTCCGGCGTGTTTAGCACGAATTCAGGTCGCAGCAACCGTTCTGTTCAAAGCGGCTGGACCGTCGGTTCGAACAGCAGTGTCTCCTCCAGCGCATATGGCGATAGGACCGGAACGAAGGGCTTTGGAACCGGAAACGAATACGAGCACTCTGACCGTGTCAATACGGTCCCCGGCGTTTTTGGTGGAAGTGTTGGTACGAAAGGATTCGGAACTGGTACTCACTACGAACGGTCGCCTCGAGCTAGTCCTCGTGTTAGTCCTGCAGCTAGCGCGAGTAGCTTGCCTAGCAACACTAGTCGCTCGAGTAGGAGCAACCTGTCCGCCGTGTCAGAGACACAAGGTTCTACGGACAAGAAACGAAAGAAGCTTGGCAACAAGCTGCTCGGTGAGGGACTTCGGGATCATTGACTGCCTGCGTAACGCTAATGTCCTTCATGCCTAGGTGCGGCGGAAGTCGTTGCAGGCAAAGTCACGAAGAACTCCGGCTTGGTTGAAAGAGGACAAGAGAGAAAAGTGAGCTCACCTTGTTGGGAATAATGCTTCTCGTCCGAATCTCATGGATTCTTTGTCCAGTCGATTACTGCTTGAACATTGCCACTGGGACCTACCTTTTGCCTTCTTAGCTTCCCTTGTTCATCGTCTCGTCTTTTTCCCCTCCTTCGTGTATTGATCTTGCGCTTGCTTTCATGACCATTTATGCCATTGTACTCAACGTGATCGTGTATGCCTTGTATTCTGTGTATTTATAGAGTATATTGTACCTGACACTTTAGTAATATAATGAATTCCGACTCGGGAGTCGGAGTCGTTCTCGCAACTTTCTCGACCGAATTTCGACAAGGACATATAAGCTTCTATCGAATGGTTATGAGCGCTAGTAGTAGCGGGATTCCGAATTGCCGGCGGCAGGGTGTAGTAAGGCAGGGCCATCACAGCGGCAGCCGTCACTTCTGACTTTGATTCTCTCGCTCTCCCGCCAGAACAACACATGATCTCTCAGATACTCGGAATGCGGCTATTCAAACAGCGGAATATCTTTCCTCTCTACTCTCACCTCCCATAGCTGCGAGATTCCGAACTATAATGACGGACTGGAAACCAAAACGAACATTGCAAGAATGTGCGTAGCTCACAGCGCGATCTCCAGGTAACATGCCCTGACTCTCTCTCGATCCCCAGGCGACAGAATCATCACAGCACCGGGAAGCATTCATGAGCTAGAAACACGGGTAGGGAAGCTGCTTCTCAACGTGGTCAACTTGACTCACTTTTCGAGGAATAGGTGGTTGACGGACGCGTTCAGCGCGTTTACAAGAACATGTGGCCTTCTCTTCGAGCATTCTGGTTGTGGGCATGTGAAGAGCACAAGGACAAGACGTTCATCGTGTACGGCTCTGAGCGACACACGTACAGTCAAGCTCTAGCTCGTTCAACGAAAGCTGCTCATATGTTGAGAGTTGTTCATGGCGTTCATAAAGGTTATCTCAATAACTGGAATTTTCCTTACCTGTTCTGACAATTATGAGCTACAGGAGACCGCGTTGCGATAGCCAGTCGCAACTATCCCGAATATATGGTCGTATTTTGGGCTTGCCGTGAGTTGTGATGGAAGTTTGGGCATTGTTAGTGCAATTAGTTGACGATATCCAAGATCTCATTGGAGCTGTTCCGGTACTGGTCAACGCGTACGTGGCCTCTTTTCCTTGAGTTACATATTTTCTCAGTCCTGAATAGGTGGCTACCACAAGACGGCCTCGTATTCTGTATAGGACATACGCAAAGCAAGGTGCTGATAGTGGACCCTGAACGGGCTGATGTGCTCGCGCCTGTCGTGAAGCAGCTAAGCAAGAACGGAACAACTACAATCCTTGTTCTCGAGGACGATAACAAAACGTGGCCTGGCATGAAGAGTTGGACAGGAAGTCTTCAAGAATGTAAAGACGAAGGTGAAAGTATCCTCAAAGAGAACATTGAAATCCTTCCCGAGGATAAGGCAACCATCTTCTTCACTTCCGGAACAACTGGCCGGCCCAGTGAGCGCAATCCATTCCGCGACCCTTATCAATACTCACATGCGTATCCAAGAGGGTGTTTTGAGTACGCAGCGCCAGTATCTCACGAACATCCTGAATGTAAGTCAATCTGCTTCTTTTCCAAGGCTGCTTCTCATCATCGAACCAGGTCATGGTCGCTTCCATGCGAAGCATTCTACGTGACGGCGAGGATCTTGCGCCACCTCCGCCTGGTCCGCAAGGCGGGGTTCTGATATCCGTGCCCTTCTTTCGTGAGTGCCCACCAAGCCTGGTTCCCCACCGCGACGAACAACTGATTACCAGTCGCAGATGTTACGGGAACTTCGAGTCAAGCAGTAAGGATGCCATCTCGACAAATGAATCAGCGTTCACACTCACTAGATGGGAGCAATCGCCGTTGGCAACAAGATCGTCCTTATGCGAAGCTGGAATCCGAAAGAGGGTTCGTACCATTTTCTCACTTCACACCCTAGTTCTCACACTTCTCATCCAGCTGTCAGGTAAAATAGGATCCCGTTCGCAATGTCATTTGACGAATGTCAATTCACAGACTCATAAAGGCAGAGAACGTAGTTTCTGCTGGAGGGTAAGACCTTGAATCCCTGATGGCTCAACCCCAGCGGACTTACCAAACCTCCCTCTCCAGCGTTCCGTCGATGGTCGCTGATCTACTCGAAATTGGGGGCTTCTCACTAGACGTGCTATCGTTTGGTGGCGCGCCTGCTTCAAAGATGCTTCCGGCATCGATAAGTAAGATAGCAAAAGGAGCAAAAGCGTAGGTCTCCTCCCCCCGACGTCATGCCCCCGTACTGATAGACAACGCGTGTGTTTAGAGCGCAAGGTTACGGGGCGACTGAAACAAACTCTGTTGCCGTCGCGATGGGTAAGGGTCCGATCATCTACGTATGGAGGTGAGCTGACCTGTGTCTTTGTAGCTGGAAACGATCAAATACTCCGACCGACAAGTTGGTGAGTCGTTCGTTCATTATTCGATTCTGAACAACTCAGAATGGAACCTCTGCCTGTTAGTGGGCTACCGACCCTTGTCAATGACCTCCTGATCGTGAACCCGGGGACCCTAGTCGAGGCCCCGACTGGTGAAGTCGGTGAAGTTTGGATTAGAGGACCGAACGTGATGGAATGCTATTGGAATGATCCTGGTATGTTTCCATAAATAAGATGTTTGCCTTGCCGATGATCCTTACACTTCTTCTTAGCGGCTACGGACAAGGTGCTTACTTTTCCCTATCGGCTGACTGTCTTCTGAATCTTGTTTCAAGGCGATAACCAAGGATGGCTGGTACCGAACCGGCGACTTGGGATATCTCGACGATGAAGGTTTCCTGTACATCAAGGACCGACTCAAAGACATCATCATTCGTGGCGGAGAAAACATTGTACGTTCATCCTTCGAGTACTACTTGGCTCTAGAAGACTAACCCGCCTCCGTTTCGCAGGACTCCGTATCGGTAGAGAATGCCCTTTACGAAGAATCGGGTGTTCTAGAGGCTGCAGCCGTCGGGGTTCCGGACCAGCGCCTAGGAGAGCTGGTCACGGCAGTGGTTACTATAAAACAGGGATATGCAGGCAAAGTCACGGAGAAGTCGTTGATCGACTTTGTTCGTGGAAGGTAACGTTGTACATGTCTACTTGAAGCTCCTCGATGCTAATGGGGCGATGCAAAGGCTTCCGAGATTCGCAGTCCCGGTGATGGTCATAGTGCAGACGACAGAAATGGGTGAGCTATCATACATGCTCTTTCATTCCAGAAACGCTAAAAATTTTCGTTTCTCGAAGAACATACCCCAAGTGGTAAAATCAAGAAAGGAACCCTCCGAGACATAGTCCGAAAGGAGTGGGAGAAGAGACAGAGTACGGGTGCTAAGAGCAGGCTGTGAACTCATATTTTCTACTACCAGCATATTGCTTGTATCTACTGTTCAATGATGTACGCACTCACGGTTGTGCATGTGATGTAGAGTCACTGTAGATACTTGTGGGTCCCAATTCCCGGACGGTGTGACACTGCATGTATTGCATATCACCAAAGGGGTACTGCGTAGACACCCTCTAGGTCTTATCAACGGCAGGAGCAATCGGGGAACCTTTGAATCAGGACTCTGTATGCTGCTCAGCTCGCGGACTGTAGAACTGCATAGAAGGGATACTTTGGTACCACGTAATGGTGATTATACCGTGGGATTCTTCGATGCGTTGTTCTGAGTCTGCCAAGTAGTCCAGGTCCTCGGTCTGTCGAGAACCATCGTCTCCCCCCATTTCCCGCTTCGACTTACACTTTGCGTAGCTAAGTCAGACCTACTTATACCGGCTCGCATATGAGGTAATATCGATAAACCTGGCTATTATGGTACCATCAGCATCCATACCGCTTCGGATTGCCGTCGTGCAGTTCTGCCCTAAGGTGAGATGCTACTTGTGTTCGTTCAGGACCCCACAATCTCACCGACTCTATCCAGATCGGCCAAGTTCAAGCTAATATCAAGAGAGCGACAGAACTATGCAGAAAGTCGGCTTCGTTCTATCTTCGAACCTCAGGAGCCCTCATGTAGCGATACGTAGGATACAGCCTCGCTCAGTGGACCTAGTATGCTTCCCAGAGATGATTTTCACAGGTATCATGATTTCTCGGATCATAAAGCTAGCTATACTCAAGGTTCACCGGATTATGACAGGCTACGTGTTCGAAAACGCACAGGCTATAAAGCCCCATCTTGAGCTTCCTCGGATAGGTCCAACGTCACAGTTCTGCTCCGAGTTAGCGAAAGGTCTGGGATGCTACGTGATCGCGGGATATCCAGAGCGTCTAGAAGCCGATGAATTGGGGGATGGAACGCTGGACGTTGTAGGAGCCAATAGCGCTGTACTATGCGGGCCAAAGGGAGAATGGGTGGGAGAGTATCGAAAGACGAATCTTTTCGAGACAGACATGTCTTGGGCGAAAGCAGGTATGCCCAATCCCTATCACTGTCGTGTATCTGTGGACTTGTGCTAATAATGTTCTTGCCGCAGGCAGCGGCTTCAGAACGTTCGATCTTCCTTTCCCTTTACGCCGCGTCAGCATCGGAATTTGTATGGATTTAAATGTCCAGCCTCCCGCAGTATGGGACAGCCTGGATGGACCGTACGAGCTCGCAAGTTATACACATGCACAGGACTCCGATGTGTTGATCCTCCTCAATGCCTGGTTAGATTCCGGAAAAGACGTTGAGGAAAGATCGGATTGGTCCACTCTAAATTTTTGGGCGGCACGGCTACAGCCTTTATGGGGATCAGACACCAGTTCAGATTTAAAATCACCTAAAGAGAGCTCGGACTCTGAAGACAAGACTGACGACTCACAGTCTACAGAAGGAAGGAAACATACAGCAGTCGTGGTGTGTAACAGGTCAGGAGAGGAGAATGGTAAGTCCTTGGTTCTGGGTATACTTTAGTACACACAACACACAACCTCTGCAGGAAAGACTTTTGCGGGATCGTCAGCGCTTTTTAGTATGCGCCGAGGCTCAAAGCGGCCGAAACTTTACGACGTGATGGGGCGCAGGGAGGAGGGAGTGCGGATTTGGACCATCACAGTGTAGTCATCGCGGGCCCGTAGTGCACTTCAGCATATCACTCACTGATCTATATAGTAAGTACGAACTCTATGTCTGTGATCAATGAACAAGTTGATTATGATAGATATACTAAGGTAGTGTCCATTGGGGAGCCTATTCAAACGATCTACATTCTCCGTAAGCACCATTCTCTACCCCGCGAACTGCCACCTGTCCTCGAAGCTAGTTGACACCCATTCACTGAGTGAATTGTGCGGCAGCCAACTCGAGGAGGTTATCTCTTCCCAACACATTCTGTGTGTAACGAGCATTGAACTTCATGACCTTCTTCATCGCATTATACGTCTTGACGTCAACGGTAAAAGGCTCTTTCACCACGAGGAAATTGACGCCTTCTCTGCAGGGTGGCGTAGTCAAGGATCCGACGTAGTGGTACTTGGGCTTTGTTCGCAACTCGTCGGAGAGCGCAGATAAATCAAGAGCTCCAGTCTTCCCGATGGATCCGGGTTCTTGAACACTGGACAGGTTCTCAGTGACACGAAGGAGGAATTCGCTGTTATAGACATCCGAGACCTCGTAGAGCACAGCTACGACGACGAAGTTGCCATCTACATGCAAATTGTCAGTGGGCGTCACGACAGGGAAATAGGTATCCCGTACCAGCCGATTCATGAACCTAGTCGCGCAGCACACGTTCGTGGTCAGATAAGAACAGAATAACCTTTGGGGAAGGGTGCTCACCATGTGCATCTCCAGTGGGTAATACTCGCTATCGATACGGTGCTCACTCGGGGTGTGAAAATGGAACTGTTTAAGGAAGTAGGGCTTATCCTGGAAGGTAGTCGTTCCGTTCAAGCCTATCACCTCCAACGTGGACCCAAGGTTCTCGATCTCAGCTTCGTGGACGCTTTGGATGGTCATGTCAACGGTCGGTGCATCAGGAATAGACGCGTCGAGGACAATTGGCGACTGGTTGTTTCCCGCGTGGCAAGCAGTGTTATTTGGGTTCATGCCGGCCCATAGCAAAGGACCTGTTTCGTCGTCGTATCCGAAGGAGCTTACTTCGACCTTGTCGCCGTGGACCTGCCGCCGAAGGAGGGACGTGCCGTGAAGACATGAGGCATGAGCGAGCTGGCTGAAGGATGTTACCGCGAGGATAGTGAGTGAGAATAGTCGCCACATATTTGGATGCCCTCGAGGTTGTGTGGAAGATGAGTATCAATTCTACGCCCACAGTCTCTTTTATACTTGCAGAACTCAACCTATTTATCTCGTTAGGACGCTCTGCTGTGAGTAGTAAAGTTGCCGCTGCTCCATTTGATTATACTAATACACTAGGTCGCACCACATTATCAATACACGCTCAGGGCAGTGAAAAAAACCAAGAGAATGAATGGTCTATTCCTATCCAATCCGCAGGTAATATTGCTGAATCGGAGTTGTATTGAAGCTCAGGCGTGTCGGGATGGGCATGGAGACTTGAAAGCGTTTATGAGGTATGTTTGTGGGAAATAATAGTGACCAAATGTGTTCTGTATTGCCCAACCATTCACCAGTGATCACTGGTGGAGATGGCGGCTTTCACTTCAACCCTGCACTCAATGCACTGTCTCAACACCAATCTTGAATTGGCTCGGGCTGCAAGGCGACGCAGAAACGACAGCGACCGAAGTTGTGGCGTCTGAGCCCTCCATAGAACACCGCAAAAAGGTAGTGTTCGCCGTCACCACGCTGCAAGCTGAGTATATCGAGACACAAATCATGACGAAGCTTCGACAGGGAAGTCCTTCAAGAGGGTTTTGGGGCTCCACGATCCCCATTCGACCGCCCTTATGGTATGTTCTCAGGTCGTGCTTCTCTGGGGTCAGTCATAATAATTTGACGTGAATGCAAGTACTAGGGCTTTGCGGTGGCGTCAAGCAGGATCAGTCTTGTTATTACCGGGAAGGAGACTTACACGATACTAAACTGAGCTCAGCTAGGGATGCTGTAGCTCTCACCGCGGTTCGTGAATAATGAAGACTCGGTATCACCGGTTACCGTCTATTCCGGTGTGACCTATGGTCCCATTCGGAGGTTGACGCATTGACGTTTAGTCCGAACGCGTCGCTTTTGTGTTGTCGATGACATAGATTATTATTATAGGTTCTACCCTCCCGATCATGTACTAGAATAAGTTTATATATGATATATTATACCGCGATGTCCATTGGATGTCCATTCGATCTACCCGTCCTTGGCGTATCCTTGACCGGGATGATGTTCTCTATGCTGCAAATGCTCCCCAATCAGCGTCCAAAAAGAGGTGGTCGACGTCCCTTCACCCACCGAATTGTGCTGCAGCCATTTCGAGGAGGTTATCTCTACCCAACGCGTTTTGTGTGTAACGAGCGTTAAACTTCATGATCTTCTTCATCGCGTTGTACGTCTTTACATCCAATTCCAGAGGCTCTTTCAAGACGACGAAGTTGATGCCTTCTGAGCACGGTGGCGTGGTAAGGGAACCCACGTAATGATATTTGGGCCTGGTCTGGATTGCGGTAGCGAGGTCTGACAAGTCGAGATGTTCGATCTGGGTGATAGATCCAGGTTCCTTGACGCGGTGAAGGTTCTCGGTAACATCGGAAAGGAATTCACTCGTGGTATTGTTCTCCGACAGCTCAAACAAAACGGCGAGAACAACGAAGCTGCTTTCGGTACGTGTGTCGCGAGCATGAAGAGCCTTCAAGCTGTGGTAGGATGATGGCGTCGCTGATGTAGTTGTAGATTCATGGACCTGGTACGGAGCGTGTTGGTAATCAGTAGACGAGAAGGAAATAGTCTTCGGGACAGGGTGCTCACCATGTGCATCTCCAGGGGGTAATACTCTCCGTTCAGACGGTGCTCACTCGGTGTGTGGAAATGGAACTGCTTCAGATGATAGTCTCTGCCCTGGAAGTTCGCTGTTCCGTTCACGCCTACTACTTCCAATGTAGACCCAAGGTTCTCGAGCTCGACTTCGTGTGCAGAATGGAACATGACAGTGACGGGTGGTGCGTTGGGGGTTGATGTATTCAAGACAATTGGTGACTGGGCGTGCCCTGCATGGCAAGCAGTATTATTGGGGTCCATACCAGCCCATACCAAGGGGCCTGTCTCGTCGTCGTATCCAAAAGGGCTGGTCTTGACTTTGCCATCATTGACTTCCCGTCGAAGAAGGGTCGTACCATGGCTGCAGGAGGCTCGAGCGGAGAGGACGAAGGATGCAGCAAAGAAAGTGAAGGAGAGGATCCTCGTCACCATTTTGCGGGAAACGACCAAATTTCAAAGCTTCCCCAACAACCACTTTCTTTATACATGATTTCAAAGCTCCGTGGGGGACCTCGCCGCAATATGTATTGCCATTCCCTCCAGTACACCAGGGTCCGCACAGATAATTATCGGCAATCATGATCAGGGTGACAAAGGAACAGGAAGAGGTGGCAACGGGTCGATGCTCGTCCGTTTCCTCCGCATGGGATCTTGTGAAACCTCCAAGTTTTGCTTGGAGCATGACAGGAGTATAGCGACACGGTTGAGGACTGCAGACTGAACTTGCTACAATGTGGGAATGCGTTGATGAACAGCACCACTAGTTATTTTTGTCAATCCATTCACTCGTGGAGGCGCACAAATCCGACCCTGCGTCCTAATACAGTACACTGTGATCCTATTTGACTTGGAGCCGGTATGTTGTGAAGACGGAAGGGACGTTGCACCGTGTAGGCCGTCCGCAGTGTCTGCATTGGAACAGGGAACAACACTCGTTGCCACGGTCACTGTTAGTATAATTATCAATGGCGGATAGGCGCAGACTGAGGTACAACGGAGTGCAGACCTTCGATCGAAAAAGTGATCGAAAAAGTAAGGGAACAATACCAAGAGAAAAAAACCTACACCAGTGACTAGTAGCTTGCTGTTTCACGCTTGCGGCCCAGTGTGCATGGGAAAAACCAACTCTAGATGTCTAATTCTTTTTCCAGTTTCTCGAAATGGGTTGGAATGCCTTCATGAGGCCGTGAGAGTTTGCAGCAGGGGATGAAGAGAGCACAACGCCTCAATGTCCCCGCCGTTGGAATCTAGTCGGACCCTAAGTTGTGTGTGAATGATCAAGGCTGAGCGCTCAACGCCGAGTAGGGCCATTGGGTAAGTAGAATCTTGAGTCCCCAGTCGAAGCGGGAGTTCTTGTAGAATGGGACGGTCGGGGCGCAGGAGTTCGAATGCACCCAGGAGGAGAGTCCAATGGAGCGAATAGAAGAAGAGATCTGGATATTCATCCACACTTGATTTCCGCTTATCGATGATGCAAAGAACCTACTAGATGTTCGGGAGTTGGGCGAGAGCAGAGAAGCTTACGTTGGACCAGTCACCGCTGGTCAAGTCGGAGCATCAATATCCGGCGAATCCCGAAACACCCGGCAGGCGATAGGCCAGCTACTTTTAGCTCTTCACACTCCCCACCTCCCACACAGCTGCGCAGTTACTTACTGATCATGATCTTGATACGATGCAAATTATCGAGAAGTCATGGCCTACTAGCAGTTATTCCCACGCCGTAGCTTTGGGTACATCGACGTGAACGATGTCCGGGCCAAGGTGAGCATGGCTAATTGTATTCAGTCGCATTCTCACTTCTCATGCACTGGCTTGGGATTAGCCTCACATCGACAGAGTACCACCAATGAAAACATCATTTGTCAGCGGATTTTTCCACGGATTTGCAGAAAGAAGGTCCTCCATAGATTACCGGATTTGACTTCCTCCGTCGTTCTTGCTCGTACTATTGTGAGGGATTGGGGGATTGAGGGGCTAAGAGGTACCCTTCGAGATGTCTCTGTTGAGGCGAAATTCCCATGATTCGACTAAGGCGGTAGTGCGACGTGATGAATGTGCTTTTTTGGAAATAACAAACCCCTCCTTGACATACCGAGGCATCACACAAATACCGCTGTTAGATTACTGGCTGTTGCTTCCTCCCATCATGTCGGACCATTCCTCCTCTTCATCTAGGTCGCGCAATCTCATACTGTGCTTCGATGGGACGTCAAGTGAATATTCAAGCCAGGTGGGCCCCTTGTTCGCATTGTCAAGAGATTACTGATCTTTCGGTCTCGACAGAATACCAACGTTGTTAAGTTCTTCTCCTTGCTAGAGAAGGGCGACTACGAGGAACAGCTTTGTTACTATCAAGTCAGAAACGTTGAACTCTCATATCGTGTTTCGGTTAACAATAATCGCTCCCAGGCCGGTGTCGGCACTTATTTCGACCCGGGTGTCGTATCACCGTTGTTGCAGTGGGGGGCAAAGGTACTGGACGAGGCGTTTGCCTGGTACGTAGCTGTGACTCTGAGACTCACCCAGCGTGCTGACGGCTTTCCAGGTACCTCCCAACACATGTCATGGAAGGATATAAATTCCTCATGCAGAATTATCGCCCTGATGACAAGATCAGCATATTTGGTATGCACATGGCACCTTACGCTCACTCCCGCGTTCCATCTTGATATAGACGCGACTTGCCTGTTCAGGTTTCTCTAGAGGGGCTTACACAGCTCGGGCGGTGGCAGGAATGGTGTACAAGGTACGTCTTATTGTATATTCATGCGTAGGTGGCTGACAGCCAGCTTGTTCCATGCCCATTTAGGTTGGGCTCCTTCCGAAAGACAATGATGAACAAATTCCATTTGCCTACAAACTATACTCTCGGACGGATGATGAAGGTATTCAGTTAGCGGCGGGCTTCAAATCGACGTACTGTTCAAATCACAGCGTCAAGATTGAGTTCATTGGTGTTTGGTACGTGGCACTTCACATTTGGCATCCTACCTCAAGATTGCCGCTGACAGTTTTTATAGGGATACAGTATCTTCAGTTGGGGTCATTATGACCAGATCTCTTCCCTTTACAAACTCGAACACGGCAGTGAAAACGTTTCGGCATGCAGTCGCTATCGATGAGGTATGCCCGATTGATTCCTCTGAATGGATCGGATTTTCTCAACTCCCTACTGCTGGTGGCATTAGCGACGCACCAGGTTCCGGGCTAATCTGTTCCATCGACCGACAGGCACGGGGGATATGAACGTTGGATCACTACCCAAGAAACTCAAAGGGCGATTCCGTTGGGGTCTCAGTCGCAAGAAGCAAAGGGAAGCGAAGGTTGTCTCTGCATCATCGTCGGCTCCCAAAGACGACAAGGACGAACCCACTATAGATGTCCAGGAGGTCTGGTTTCCGGGTTGTCACAGCGGTAAGGATCAGACAACGGGCCTATCACTGACTCTCCATCCTCTGTTACCGACTCTGACTCTCCTGTTGCCAACTAGACATCGGCGGTGGCGCTGTCAGAAACGACACGCCTCACTCACTCGCGAACATCACCCTCAGGTGGATGGTTCGCGAAGTCATCAAGTCTCAATGTGGGATTCTCTTCCGGGACGATGCCCTTGCCAAACTTTCGATACCCAGAATCGAAGTACCCTCCGTTCGCATTGATCGCACGACCGAGGCCCCATTGCCAGTGCTTGTTCCAGCCGAATTAGACGAACCTCAAATGCGCGAAATGGATAAACCTGACGCTCTGGCGCCTGCACACGATAGGTTGAGTCTCGGTAAAGATGGGGAAGTACTGTGGTGGGTCCTCGAGGTTGTACCGATGCGTTATTCGTGGCAGGATGCAGATGGTGTTTGGCATGAAACTTTTGAGTGAGATGTTCTTATTCTATGTACTGCGACGTCCATTGACGCAGAGCCTTTCAGAGCGAACCTCGGTAGAGGGAGGAAGATTGAGGATGAACATCCGAAATTCCATGTTACGGTTCGAGAGAGGATGAAAGACCCGAAGTTGAAGTATAAACCTAATGCTCGATGGAAGGAGGGAACGGAAGTGTATGTTGAGTAACTTGCCTCGTTTCTGTGTATGAATACTGTACCTGAACCGAGTGATGCATGGCTTTACCTGATATTTATGTAATGCGCTCCTCAAAGTTCACATCCCCCTTAGCTCAGTGGTAGAGCGCTTCACTAGTATTCTGTACATGAAGAGGTCAGTCGTTCAAGTCGGCTAGGGGGAAGTGAGAAGATCGCGACAGAATTTTTTTGCTTTCGGCCACTCTATCAATATGATCAGGGAACTAACTACAAGGAACTTAAAGGTCAGGCTCACTAAATCCTCACTGTCCTCACTGTCAGGCATCTCGACCTGAACTGCGTGGCATATACAACTTTACTTTTATTATAAGCAACCAGCTTTTAGACACAAATACATAACCTGTCGTCGCTTGAGGAAAGTAAAGTATCGAGAGCGTAAGAGAAAACAAAGGAAATCTGACGAGGCATAGAGAAAAAGAGGAACGCAAGCGCGGCGGTGGGATCTAGCTATAAGAAGGTGCAAGGCGAATGATACTACCAGATCGAAAAGTGCAAGGGAAGAGGGTTCAATAACACACGAATACGAGAGCCAAAGGATAAAGCGCATATTCGCACAACCGTCCGAACGCAAGCGAGGGATACATACTGAGGCAGAGGGGAGAGAGAGGGAGTTTAGCCCATAAATACGTGCAACGTAGTAGGACAACTGTGGAACAAAGAAAAAAACTTATGAAACACGGGAGGTAGAGACAGACATGGACAGACAAGAAAAATAAGGACGCGTGAAGGGGCCTAAAGAGTGTGGTGGTATATCGTACATATCTTCTCTTTAGGCAGGGGAATGTCGGAAGCCCGAGAACGAATATGAACATCTGGAAAAGCCTCCTGTTTGAAGCGCAAAAAAAGTCAAAACCTATCGACCAGTATAAAGCGGAAGAAGACTCACATGTACAAAAAACAAAACCGCTCAAGGAGAATGGCGTGGGGGCTCCTAGCTCCCCCCTCGGGGCCACATATCGACAACTGTTCTCCGCCTCTCTCTCTTCTGTCCAATCGTGGACATCGCTGCTCTATCCGCTGCATGTCCTCCAGACACCGCAGCGTTACCCCCCTTAACACCCACAGTCAAAGACGATTCATCGAACGAGATCCTAGGTGCCCTCGACCCGTCCTTATCTCTAACAGTTCCGTTCCTCCTGTAGACGTCCCTCTCGGTCTCGCTACCTCCAGATGTCATCCGCTGAATCTTCCCCGGAGTGATTGCACTCCTGCCTTTCGACGACAATGATGCGCCATTAGAACCCGGCGGAGGATCAGCTAGCTCGTTGTGGTACTCGTAACTATCGTCCCGTAGGTCGCTCGAGTTCGATAATGTTCGCTGCCGCTGCTGCTGCGCACGCTGTTGTTGTTGCTGCAACCCACTCAGGGCAGTTGTTGTCGATGACTTCGAGAATGTTACGGTCGAACGAGCTCCGCCACCGCTACCACCAGAGGCGGCCGAAACGTTTGAGTTGCCACGGACGAGTGGGAACGCGCGTTTTTCAGGTGCCCCAGAGGCATGTGTGGTAGTGACGGCAGTGGTGGGCGCATCACGAGTAGTCAAAGGGAAGGCGGGGCTGCGGGCTGTGGACGAGGGTCCGTGTGTAGTTCTACGCCTAGAAAGAGTGGAGGCGTTCGAAGCGGAAGTTTTGTTGGCCGGGGTTTGAGTTTGTCGGTATTCGGAGGGTAACGCTGGACGGGGAGAAGGTATCGCAAGTGGAGGTAGTGTTCGTGAGCTATCAGGGAGGGGTCTCGGACTTCTTTCGTTTGTAACCGACTGTTGTTGCTGGAGTCTAGCCGCAGTTCTAGAGGCAGGTGTGGGGGAAGGTTCGTAACCCGCTGCGTGTAGTGTTTCTTGAGAATCAAACGTAGCCATTCCGCCAGGCCCGCCCTCGTCATGTACCAATTGCTGCTCTCGTATCTCTCTCGGAGTAAATAGTCGTCGGGTAGATGCCGCCGAGTTGGGTGGTTCGTTGGGTGTACCGACTCTTTTTGTTGTTCTGGTGATTGGAGTACGGTGATCGGTACGGTTGGTGCTTGAAACCCCCAACGAAGTCTCTGGCCGCGACTCGGCCAGCCTTCTCAACGTCTCCGTATCTCTCCCTGGAGTCGGCTCCCAACTTCTTCTTGAATGAGCACCACCGCTGGCAACACTTCCAGTACCCGTACTCCTTGCACCACCACTGCCTGCGTCGGGACTCATGCTTGTCTTGCCAAGTCGACTAACCCCCGCTTCGTCCAAACTGACGCTCCTAGCATGGTGATCTCCGTTCAACGCGCCAGTAGGTTCCGTGGCAGATGGAACAATACCCATATCTTTGACTGCTCGTCCGACGCCCAAAAGGAAGTCTGTGACGGCGCGAACGAGGTCGTCCGATACTCGCAGTCCTTCGCGGTACTCCCCACCCACGAGTCTCCAAACCTCTTCCGCACTCCCAGCACCCCCACCCCCACCTGCCGCCTGAACCTCACAATCAATCTGAGCATTCAGCGCACGCCCATGGCCAGCCTTCAACAGTCCATTCAACTTCTCTACAGCGCCCACAATGACCCGGGCGTTCCGTACGAGATCGCTCGTGTTGCTTGCGCTTGAAGACGACGAGGAAGACGGAATCTTCGAAAGAGCGTTCTCGAAGAGGTCGAGTGAACTATCCAGGAGACTGTTGTGATCCGAGCGGTCGATAGACGCACCTCCTCGGCGAGAAGACATTGCTGGTTGACTGTCCGAAATATCGACACGACCTATATCCGACAGGGAGACAGTGTTGAACCTCCGGGTACCCAAAGGGCTGATAACGGACGGTGGCACAGTCGATGTGGTAGACTGGGGTACCCTATCCCTGTCATCGTAGCGGCTCAACGAGGACGGAGCTCTATCCCTGTCCCTCTCCCTGTCATCTCTTTCCCTGTCTCTGTCCCTTTCCCTTCCGCCACCAAGATTATACGCACTTTTGTACGCCCTCAAGTTCGCTGGAGGTGCCCTCTCATCGTCAACATCATCATCCAGCTCAGCCTCCTCCCTCTCCCTCCGACTGGAATACTCCGTCATCCCAATACTCGTCGCCGCCCTCCCATGCCCCTGACCCTGCCCTGTCCTCGACACAGGCCTCGACTCGGCCCGACTCTGACTTCGTATCCTCTCCAGCCTCTCCTCTCTCTCCCTATCTCTCTCTCTCTCCCTCTCAAAAACGGGACTCTCAACCAACTCATCCCTCCTCCTCATACTCCCTGTCACATACGCGTCTCTTCCCCCACGATCACGATTCTTAACTGGACTAAGCCCAGCAGCCTTCAACCCCTCCCCAAGTAAACTCCTCCCACCACCACCGCCACCCGCACCAGCAGCAATAGTCAACACGCTATCAGCACTCCCACCAGCTCTCGTAGCCTGCCTTCTCCCCAAGACCGCAGGCGAATACCCAGACTCCTCATGGTCTTCGTCGTCATCGTACTCCCGACTCCGATTTCCAAGGTCCTCAGATGCCCACGCGCCGCTTGTTCTTCGGGTGTTGATGGAATAGAATTTTCGTCGGCCGCCTGGGGTCAGCGTTGCTGGGTTCCTCGTGTTCGTGTTTGTGTCGCGTTGTCGCGTTGAAGTTCGAGATCCGGCGCTGCTCTCGAGTGGTGAAGGAGAGGGTGAGCGTGAATATGATCGACGTCGGTCGTCTTCCTCGTCGAGGTGCTAAAAAGGGCGAACCGAGTGAGTATTCATTCGTACAAAGAGAGTGAAACGGAACCAAAGTGTGAAAGGGTAAAAGGATGTCGCGAGAAGAAGAAAGAACAGATCGAAATGAAAGAACATGGTGGCGGTGGCAGTAAGCGTGAAGGAAGAGAAGGTGGGGAAACAGTGAAATGAATCCCGTTAGTTATGGCATAGGCACAATCGAATGAACGAACATTCACAGATTGCATATTCAACCACATCACGAGCCATAACCAGAACCACAGAAGCAAGCACGCGTTACGTACGAAAGAGAAAGATGATGAGAGTGGATGTGGGTGTTTGCGAAGATGCACGTAAGGTGAGTTCGAGGACATTGGGCGGGCGAAAGGTGACAAGGGAGGGGTACCGTAGGTAGAGGAAAGAAAAGAAACGCGGATTGGGGAAATGAAACGAGATACAACAAAATATTGCCAAGGATGAATGTTCCACCAATTTTGAGACATCCTAGACACTTGTGCCACAAAGAACAAGAAAGAGGGGGCGCGAGGGAACGATCAAAGCCAGTATAACGAACAAGGGGAGCTACGACACCATCGGAGTTCGGTTCACAAGATAAAGGGAAGCGAAAACTGGGGGACAAGAAAATATAAAACGAAACTCACCCCGTTCGAACTGGACAGACTTCCTCTCCGACTCGCAGTTCCACCACCCACACGTTCACCACGCGCACTCCCAGTGTTACTTGACCCCTCCCAAAATTCTCGTGGCAACGGTTGCCTCTTCTTCCCTGCACTAACACTACCACCGGCCGCAGTACCACCAAGTCCCCTACGGGAGCTGGCCACAGCAGCCAAGGCGGCACTCGCCAAATCCTCCCTCTCCCGGTCCCGCAAATCGAATGATATCGAAGGTAACCCCATCGAGGATCTCTTCCTGGGTCTTCCGGGCGACGAGAGAGGTGACGCCTGCCCACCGCCGGATCCAGATGTGGACCTCGATATGGAGGATAGCGCCTTCGCTGGAGACGCAGGGGCCGAAGTCAACCTTGTCCGTATTGAACGATGAGGACTAAGGTGTGTAGAGTATGTAGTTTCACGGAACGAAGGTGTAGTAGGCCTCCCTGGTGTTTTCGCTGAGGCTGATCGGGAGAGCGTGGATGACGTGTGGTTGAGCAGGATGGAGACCGGTGAGCCATCTTCGCCGTCCTCGTCTTCGTCATCGTACGAATTGAATGAGGAGTTGCCTCGGGCGGATTCGCGCTCTGTCTCGGAGCCTGAGAGGTCACGTCGGATGGCAGAGGCATGCGGCACAGTATCGGGTTGGTAAGAGTGGCGGTTTCTCGCGATGGAAGGTCGAGAGGAAGAAGAGGAAGAAGAGTGGGTGGAATGAGATGCTGAGGAAGAGGAAGAATCCGCCCTAGTTGTTGCATCTTTTATGCGTTGGGCGGAAGGTTTTGGAGACGGAGTGCTGAGTCGAGAGTATGATGACAATTTGGTCAAGGCCTACAAAAAATCTGGGCTTCAGAAGAGTGACAGACACAAAAAAATTGAAACTCACCATCCGATTTCTCTCCTGTAAGCTCTTCACTCTCTCCAAGGTCCGAGCATTGTCGTTGGTGGTATTACCGCTGCTCTGAGGGCGACCGTTGAACTTTGCGGTGTCATCATCATGGGCGTATGGTTCATTACTGTTGTGGTTATCGATATCATCATCGTCATCATCGACTGCGTCGTAGCGTTGTTGGCGCTGTGGTTGGTCCTGTTGTTGTTGCTGCTGTTGCTCGAATGCCGAATGAAATGCCTTGACATACGGCTCATCCAGCAACGGCATATTCCCCCTCGTGCCACCTCGGAATGCTATGCTCGCAGGATCTCCCGTACTCCCACTCCCTGTTGAATTTGTTGCTGGTGGTGAAGGTAGCCCTGATCCTGATCCGGATGAGCTTACTGGGCTGGGTGGTTCTGGTAGATCGGGAAGTGAAGGAGGTGTTGAAGCAATTTGTTGTAATTGCAGCGGATCCGAGCCAATGTAGACAGCAGAATTGGGTCTTGCGTGTTTAGTTCGAGGCCTGGTACCAACTTTGACTGGTTCCGTACTGCTCATCCCGTCGCTGCTCGACTTGCAGTGCCTGATTCAGATTTAGGTGAAGGTAGGAAACGGTTGCTGGGAAGGAATTTTTCTGAACGAGTGCAAGGAGAAGGAGCGAACAACGATGAAGAGGCTAGAACAAAAAGTCATAGAAAGTCAAAGCCCCGTCGTCGACCTCAGCGACGGCGGCAGCACAACGGCAACGAAGAGGGTAACGGGGACGACGACGATGATGGTGGGAGGGAACAAGGCACGCACGTGCCAGTACACGGTTATTTGACAAATAAGGCCAAAGCGAACCTCTTACTCTGCAACGACGACCGTAGCCAGCCGTCGCAAAGCCGTAGCCTGTTGGCTTCCAATCGGGATAGATGAAACGCCACAAAATGCTCGAAACCAACCTGAATTTGAGAGGATCATTGACAGTGGCTTCGAGGTTGGTGCTATTTTCCAATTGGAGCGCTTTGGCCTGATCGTCATCACGATCTACTAAGTTGGTCCAACAAAGTCCAATTCAGTCAAAGCCATCAAAGCCTCGCTCAGAGACCACTCATACTGCGGGGCACAAGATCTTGCATAGCAGCAACCTAGGTCGGAGCTCTCCTCGTCTCATAGGTCGCAAGCAACGGAGACGAACAGGTCAATCTCGCTTCAAGTTCAATACGCTAGGCCCTTCATCGGCTTCTGTCATTCGTGTCATCTAGGCTCGCCATCCTATCACCCTAAGGAAGCTATTGGCACCTCCGTGATCCAAATGTTCTCCTTGTCCTCGCTGTAACCGACTTGCAACCTATCACCGACCACCGTAGCATGAGGATACGAGAAACCGACGCGCTTGATTTTCCTGTAACGAGATCAATTATACTCGCCACTCCCAGTATCATGCACGAAATGCAGACTCACCGCGAATCCGGTATGATCACCCTCGATGCATTCGTCCTCAGAACCCCCGCCCAGTCAAAATGTACACCATCCGAAGCAACAGCAATGCAAAGTGGCTGACGCTCCTTCGTATCCGGGTGGTACATCAAATTCGTTACGAGGTACGTTCTTCCATCGGGAAGCTTTCCATAAAACGACTTCGTATTCGAATCCGGGATATTCGTCGGGACGATGCCGGCGTTAGTCCCGTTGCTGTTGAACTTGTACGGGAACCAGTCTTTACCCTGCGGATCAGCGCTGTATTCGACCCAATTAACCTAGAACACGAGCAATACGATTAGTGAAGTGTCAAGTAACGAAAAGGAACCATCCAAGGACTCACAAAACTCGTCTTAGACCCCGTCGAATCCCTCCAAAACCTCCTCCAATACTTTCCCTTGTCATCCCACACAGCCCTTGTCACCTCAATCACGTTCGATGTCCCATCACTCCCCACAAACTTTGCACTGTTGATCAACAACTGATTCGTAAACGGGAGTACATCCGGTTTCTCCAGCAACACGTTCAACCCATCTTTGATCCCTGAAGCACATAACTGATTCCCAAGCGGAGTGTTGGCGTATCCCGAAGTACTTGTCCACGAAGTCTGTGTGAGCCAGCAGGCGGGGGATAACGCCTGGCCGGTGGTAGCGTTAAATTGTGCTGCGAGACGTCCTGAGCCATGGACAGCGCTGCTCGCTCCGTTGTTGGTGCAATACCTGTCTACGGCTTCGATGATAACATAGACATCCCCGTTGTAGCTAACTATAGTGCTTGGCTGAAGAGCGCGTTGAATAATCTTAATATCCGAATATGTTGCGAATTAGCGAACTGGGACATGTGCAGGGCGCAGCAAAAAGCGAAGAAACCTGGATCCCGACTCACGTTCAACCCACACCAATACGTATAATTCCTCTCCCCGATCGAAGTTTGGTTCGGCAACAACGCACTCGGACCGGGAATCATCGGTCGACTCCAATTCCATGCTGCCCCTTCCTGAGCACGAGTCGCGTAAGCGACCCAAACCTGCTGCCCCATCGAATCCTCATCATTCGCTGCCGTGCTCCACGCTCCCCAGAGTTTCCCTTGATCGGGGAAGTACTCGACGGTGGCATGGTGAGCGTACGTCCTCCCCACTGCCGGATCGGAACCATCGTAGACTTGCGTGTGTTTAACACCAGAAATTTGTTGTAATCCAGCAAAGAGGGGGTCGGAGGCGTTGAGTTCAGGTCCATTCCAAAGGGTTTTTGGGTCGGGGAAGGCGCAGAGAACCGTCGGTAAGAAAGGAAGTATTAGAACAGAGGCGAGTAGATCCAACATTGCGAATGCTGTTTGAGATGGGAGCTCTTTAACCGAGGTTTTATCTTCCTATTCTTGTCCAAGCGACGACCAGAGAGAAACCTAAAAACTCTAGTCCGTGGTACCGGTTTAGCATATGGCCTGGATAAAACCTGGAGAATCGTCTCGCGTAACTCCTAGTGGAAAGCAAGTAGAAAGCTGTTCAATTGCTGGCGGCCCGCTGCCGCAGGCACGGGTTTGGATTTCTACGTGAAGAGGAAGACAGGTGCTTCTTTCCATCTCACCCTCACCTGCCCCTGTTGTTGTCGGAGGAGTGATTCCCAAGGCGGCAATTGTTTCGCAAGAATGTCGGGGATTGCCGAGTACCATGCAGTGGCGCTGCATCTAATTTTTCCTTTCTCTCCTCCATGCACCCACGCTCTCCACCCTTTTCCATGAGATTTTTTACTCATGTGCCCAGACTCCAGAAAACTGACACTTTGATTCCGAAGCTTTGACTTTCCGGCCCACTGCTGTCAGTTTTTTAATTTTGGCAGCATCACGACGCATTGAACGGTGGTTTTACGGTGTTTCGTCGATCCCTCCCTCTTTCAGTTTTAGAACAGCACTCACTATCTTGGGAGGCACGCGGGGTTTTTAAATGACGTCTCGTAGCTCTGTTTTTTCAAGGACCTCCCCATGAAGTTCCTACCAGTGTTCGGGGTAATCTTGCCCTTGTTCACCGCGACAGCGCTCGCTCAACACCTCCAAGTCCTTCTCAACCCATCTGGCGTTCCCGTCCGACCAGACAACGAATGGCTTACTTGGACAGTGACTAATGGTCAAGCCAGCGCATCCACGACGATCTCAGGAGTGAAGTTCACCATCTCGGCTGGCTCCGGGACAACACTCAAGGGTAGCCAGTACAAGCTGATTCGCAACAACTTCAATGGGTTCTTGGGACAACACATGGTCGGAGAGGGAATGTCCACGGATGCCACGACCGGTATTCCTTTGACACTCTCAATCCAGGGTCTCAGTGCAGGAACTCATTCGTTACTCTCGTGGCACAATGCTTGGGATAACCTCCAGACGGTCACTGGTGTCGATGTGGCCGTTGGCGGAACCAAGATCGTTTCGGTGAGCCTCGAATGATATCGCTATCCCTCATTTTTGTTGACGCAATTCCCGTGTTTTACCGACAGAACAAAGCCCAGTCCATCCGACAAGACAATCTCTGGACCTCGGCCTCGAGTTTCGTTACTTTTAACGTCACCGGAACCAGTCAAACCATCACCGTCACCTACACCCCCGTCAAGACGTCTGGCATCACCGACTTGCGGGCCTTCTTGAACGGCTTTGAGGTCGATCCTGCGGGAAACGTTGCCTCCCAAGCCTCGTTCCCCTTCCCCGAGAACAATGACGAACATGTGAACGGCGATTCTGGTTCAATTACCGCGAGTTGGAAAGGCATCTCTGGTGCTAAATACGACGTCTATCTCGGGACTGCCGCTAACAGTCTCTCGCGCGTCGCACAAGGGCAAACAGGCACATCCGTCTCGTTCTCGGGGTTGGATTCATCGAAGACATACTACTGGAGGGTTGATGTCATCTCCGGGTCTACGACAACGTTGGGGAGGACTTGGATGTTCCGACCAAGACAGCTTGCGTTCCCCGGTGCAGAGGGCTATGGGTAAGTATTCTAGACAACTTCGCAGAGCATTGTAACTGATGGGTTCCGTAGAAAGTACGCGCGGGGAGGTCGAGGAGGCAAGGTTGTCAAAGTGACAACTCTTGCAGACAGCGGCGCTGGTTCTTTACGCGAAGCTGTGGAAGGAGCAACAGGACCTCGAACGATCGTATTCGATATCGGAGGTAAGCATACCTCGACTTCTTTGACTCCAAGACCACACTCATGATTCTGCAAAGGCGTAATCACACTGCAGTCCCGCTTGACTCTTAACCAGAATTACATCACTGTTGCTGGTCAGACAGCTCCAGGAAAGGGCATCGTTATTACGAAGTGGCCGTTTGGGTGAGTCTTTACTGTCCACAGTCACACTACGTTCCTGAGACCCTTTCGCACTCGCATAGTCTGAGCGGGGCTCGAGATGTTATCGTCCGACATATGGTACGGTTCTCGTATTCCATGGCCCACCACGATACGTGATTCTCATTTCCGTCATCAGCGTGTGAGACCCGGAAAGAGCTCCGGGGCTACAGTGGATGGCATGGGTATGTCTGGCAGTAACCACGCCATCTTGGATAGATGCAGTATGGGTTGGTCGATCGACGAGGTATTGATACCCTCTCCATTCCTGTTACTTCGTCGTTTCTGATGGGACTGCTCTGTTCGTTTCCCCAGGCATTCTCGTCTCGAACTGCATTCAACATCTCTCTCCAGAGGTCCATGATCTCGGAGCCTCTGAACGTCGCCGGTCACCAGAACTACCCTGCAGGTACTGCGCATGGTTATGCTGCCTCCATTGGCGGGGATATTGGAAGTTTCCACCACAATCTCATTGCCCATGCAGAGGGAAGGTGAGCAGACGCCACTTCAGGGAGTCGAGAAAGATATTTGATGTCCCTTCTCTTCTAGGTCATGGAGTATGGCTGGCGGTCGTGAGTAATGAGACGACTGACGTTTCGACCGAAATTTGACCGTGTTTCTTACACCCGGGTAGTGGACGAGGCCAATAACTTTGCGGGACGTTTGGACATCAGGAACAACGTCGTTTATAACTTTGGGGGTAGGGTGACTGACGGAGGAGCGCATCAAGTAAGTTGGCGCTCGCTCTGACTATCTTCAATTGGACGTCTGATCAAAAATCTGGGAAGGTCAACTTTGTATCCAACTACTACAAACCGGGACCTTCGTCCGTGATAAACTATGATCTTCAAGCAACGGTAAGTGTCTCTCATACCTCGATATAGTCTGACACTCATTCTTGTGGCTCAAGTACGAAGACAACTTCGGCGGCAGCCAAACTTACTACTGCAGCGGTAATTCGCAGTTGGGCAAGTTCGACCAGAACTCGGCCCAGGTCAGCAATGCTACTAGTGGCAACCCCACCACAGCTTGCTACGCAGTTGTCTCGTTCAGCCCGGCTCCGACGTATCAGAAGTTTTATACGTCGCCGTAAGTCACCTTGACAACTTTGAACCTATTCCGGGAGTTGAGAATTGGTTTCAGGTTCTTTGACTCGTTTGTAGAAACCCAGACGTCGACCGAGGCCTACAAGGTATATTCCTCCGTCCCAAACCTTGTGTGTCATCTTCTGACGCGGTGCTTGCAGCGTGTCTTGTCCGATACAGGTGCTCAGACCCCCTCACTCGGTAGGTGATATCACCACTTAGTCCGCGTCTTCCTTCTGATGAACATTCCTTCTTAGATGATCATGACAAACGTATTGTTACCGAAACCAAAAACAATAAGCCGACTTACAAGGGCTCCGTCTCTGGGAAATCGGGTCTCATCGACAACGAAGCCGACGTCGGAGGTCTCGAGTCATACCCTACCACTTCCCGAGCCAGCAACTGGGACGCCAACAACGACGGTATCGCTGACTGGTGGGACGGCTCTACGGGTGGAACGGGCTTTACAGCTCTCGACGGGTATCTCAACTTCATGGGAGACCCTCACTTCTTTGTGGAACCAAGCGCAACAGCGACGTACGATTTGACTTACTTCGCAGCTGGGTTCGTGAACCCGACGTACACAGTGTCAGCTTCGAAGGGGACGGTTAGTGTGAGTGGGAACAGCTTGAAGTATACGGCTACCGCGACTGGAATCGATAAAGTTACTGTGAACATCAAAGATTCGGAGGGGAGTACGTGGAGCAGGAGTCTTGGTGTAGCTATCTTCACTGGAGCGTCGAAGGCATAGACTCAGGTTGGCTTCTCGTAGGTTGGAACAAGTGTACCCAATACAGTTATACAGTGGTTTGATGCTAGCACGATACAGGAGGTGTGAGTTTGACCTACACGACAAGTTTACGAGGCAAAAAGCTGGCGTCCACCCCACTTCACTCGACAAGGTAACGTCTGATGACTCCATCGTCACAAGCCGTCCAAACGTCCTTCCCAGCCACAGCAACGTCTCGCACAGCGTCAATCTCCCCACCCGTCAGCTCGGCGTAAGGTGACACGTTAGCTGTCGCCCCACCAGATCCCATAGATATCGCGGCGATCCATGGTAAGCCGTCTGCTGTAGATATCGCGAGTCCCAGCGACGGAAGGAAGGAGAGTTGTTCGATGGTAGCATCGTTGCGTTTGAATGATAGAAGGTGACGAAAGTCTTCGTCAACGAGATAGAGACTGACAATTCCGCCCTGGCTGCCTGTCGCAAGCAGCCTCGTTCCGGTGCTCGAACTGAGAGCGATGGAGGTGAGTGCACCTCCTACAGATCGGGTAGACCTGAAGATGCGCTCGCTGGGCTTCAGGTCTGTCGACGAGGAATTGTTTGAAGGTAGTTCGATTGAATAAACTTCGAACGAGCCGTCTTGAAGCGCGCAATACAGTCTCCTCGCTTCAGGATCCAACGTCATTCCCGCGACGCCACTACCCCCGTGTCTAATTCTCCTCTCTGAAACTTCATCTCCGCTACCAACGTTCCAGAATCTAATCGTACCATCCGCACCCGCCGAAAGGACAGTTCTTCCTCGATCGAGAGGGTTAATGACGACAGAAGTTATGGGTCGAGTGTGTGCCGTCAGTGTGCGCGCTGGAATGGGAGATGGGGCAGGTTGAGAAGGTGGTGGAGATGGAATGGGTTCAGCTGGCCATATTCTCATGGTGAAGTCGGCCCCAGCCGATAAGAGTACTCTCGACGAAGGAAAGAACTGCAGGGCCGTGGTTGTGCTTTTGTGAGCCGTCTTCTTTCCTCGACTCTCCGCCAATATCTGTCTCCTGTCCTGAACGTCTGGGGTCTCCGGCACGAGGTACTTGGGTGATTCTTGAGCAGATTTCGGCTCGGTTACTGGGTAGAGGGATATTGTTCCATCGAGCAGCCCGATGGCGACTTGCGACTTGTCTGGTGATACTGCAAGGGACGTTATTCGGTGCGGTTGGCCATCTTCAAGGGAGTACGTTTGGATTGGTACCAAGAGACGTGTAGAATTGACCGTATAGCTGCCATCTTCATTTCTCGACAGCTTCAATCCTCCGCCAGCCGAGCTCGTGGATTCAAAAATAACCCTATCTCTGTCTTCTTCATCTAGAGTTACACGAATTCTGCCGTGAGTAGAGTCCTGTCCTGTTCCATTACTCGGTTTCAGCGATGGTGAGGTGAGAAAGAGATGAACCTCACCTTGGTGGTAGCGCGACAACCAAATTTCTTCAGACGGAATCACACCGGACCACACTTCCTGAATTACATTGGTATAAGTTGGCTGTATGGTGGTTATCGGTAATCTGACGAGCTCATCGTCGATGCTGACATTGACGGACGACATGAGAGTTCTCGTCGCCGGCGCTTGTCCTCCAGAATCCAAATTGAGTCATCCCTGTACGGTCCCGGCGCGGTGGCCTGTTATGTAACCAACGACCACCTGCAATCGCAGTCAACAAGCATGTTTCTTTCCAAACTCAACCATGCCCACGGCTGTCTCATGGAACTAAGCCCGAACACGCAACAGCTATATGGAACTTCATACTGGAGCATACTAAATGGCAATGCAAGAACCCTGACGGCCTGTCTGTTTCAGTGGTCAAGTTGTGTAATTTGACCTGGCGCGGCGGTTTCTCTTCATCTCTCGGGGCAGTTCGTAGACGAAACCTGATGGCATATGTTTCTCCCCTTGCTGTGCAGGCTACTCGAAATTATTGACC
>JANHQD010001195.1:0-11348 GCA_024721195.1 Marasmius sp. AFHP31
TCTCCTAACTACGAAGAGGCGTTACTTTCACCCTCCCTCACGCGCTCCCGATCACCGTCAATGTCTGACGATGACTCCACGGTTTCAACACCAACCTTATTGGAGTCTGCGCTATGCTTGAGTGGATGCACCTTGAAGAGCACTACTTCTCCGAAAACATGGGCAGCGAACGACTGCATGCATCGGGTGTCGGTCATAGTCGAGCGGCCCATCGAGAAAGGAGTTTGGGGTTTGACAGATCTCCCCACTGACCAGATCGTCGTGCCGCTGTCTGCTTCGATTATTTTTGACGAAGAGGCGGAGATGGTCACTCCAGACACCGATGACAGCCACCATGAGTTGCCGATGAAGCTAGTCGATATTCAACGGGGAGTCAGCTTCGCGAATAGAAGCGTCATATCATGCCGCCCCTCCCTAATCACTCGGAGAGCTCGTAGTCTGACGGTATCCGTATATCGTCCAGAGGTCATCAGAGGCCCGTCTAGGAGGAGCATGAGCCTCGCGATGCATGACCACACAAGTCGATTGCGTCGTATGAAGGAACTGGAGGCAGGTGGCAGCCCAAGTGTGACCTTGTTTCATACATAGCGGCGTAGCAGCGCACATACTAGCGAAGCACACCAAACACGAAGGACTACAATTGGGACATATTGATGATAACATAATGTAGGATATTGCTCGAATCTCACTGGTACTATTGGTATATCACCCTGCGTATTTGGCTGTCTCCACAGCATACTTGTGTAACCGTACAATGAAGTTCAACAGGCGCCTTCAGGCACCCACAACTGTAAGTGAACAATGCCTGCCGCACCGCCACGATCAAGATCACTTTCAAATCCGAAATCTCACCAGATCTCACCAATGTCGCATCACCTCATCTCTATTCCCAACTTTCACCATGGATTCAGCACTAGCTACCTTCTATGTGAAAAATACGAGCAGAAGTTGAAGCATGTCGAACTCGGGAAATCGAAAGGCCTTGGGATCCACAAAATCTCCCAAAAAACTGGTTTTCCCTCCGTCGTCCAACCACCCCTGGTCGAACGAGTCAAGATGGAAGGGGATTTGGACGGGTCCTGTTTACCGCCCCCGACACACGCATTTGAGGCGTTCTATCCGAAAGGAAGCATCAGTCCTAGTGCACCGATTCCTGGTGGTTTTGGTTTCTATATGAGTGGTCCACCTGAGCTAGTTACGGGCCGAGAAGTAGCGGCAAGCTATCGGGTGATGTTCGAGGAAGATTGGGAGTGGGTGAAGGGAGGAAAGCTCCCCGGAATATGTGAGTTTGTAATTGATCAGGATTTGAGATTTAAATGCTACGTATAATGATGACCTCTTTGTTAGTTGGCGGTGTAGGAGATCTTGCTTACAAGTGTAGTGGCGGGAGGCAGGATGACAGGTGTAAATGCTTCGACATTCGTCTCATGTGGAGGTGAGTTGTCATTTCTTTCAAGGTGTTTTTTCTTTTTGACTTGCCAACCAATCTGGCCGATTCGTCGTTTTGCAGGCAAGGCGGGGCCGGGGAGCTCTATACATATCTGCCTCAAACGGAGAATAATAATACACGACTTCTGGCTGTACCCCCGCTTTCGAGAGCGAATAATGACTACGGCTACTCTGTCGGTCGTGGATCCTTTAGCTTCGTCAAGGGTCGTTGGATGTGTATTTCCTTACGCGTCAAGATGAACTGCATAGGTCAAGAAGACGGTAAGTCAGTCATTGCGACACGCAGTAGGTTACTCAACCAAATTCTCGTGCCAGGTGAACTGGAGCTCTTGGTGGATGGCCGTTCGGTTATCTGCGTGCACGGGCTAACTCTACGGGACTCCGAAGAGGCGATCATCAAGGGAATGCACTTCCAAACTTTCTTCGGAGGTAATGTGTTCAGAACACGCGTCAGGTTCATTGAGTGACTGACGTCCGACCTGGACCAGGTCATGGAGACGACTGGGCATCACCAAAAGACCAGCGAGCCTGGTTCGCTGATATCACGAGTGTCTCTACTTGAAATAACAAAAGCAAAGTCTCGTATTATCTTTCAATGACAACGCTCCAAGTAACAACTTAAAAACCCATATCGCTGTCAGAATCGTGCTCTTCAGCCTGGTCCGCAGTTGAGGGATTATCTTCTTCCCATCCCACGGCTTTCCGAAGCTCCTTGGGCTCTTCATCTTCATCCCGAACCCGACCGACCACCTTCCATAGTGACACAAACTTCGTCTCTCTGGTCGTCCCTCTCATTCCTTGTCACTCGGAATTTCCGCCGAGCGTCGTTCTCATAGAATACCCAGTCGTCAGGATATCCAAAACCAATATCACGATCTTGCTCGCCAATGAAGAGGGTTAACTCTTCCAACTGCCTTCGATGTTTTTCGCCGTTCAGGGACCACCAGACCTGTTCTGCGAAGCTGCGATCTACTTCTGCATGATACTTCGCTTCATGGTGCAGCCCGAGGTCGTAGTGCAGAGCAGCTTGCGTAAGATTGGGAAAGGCAGATACACTGGCGTAAGTGGCGGCCTCGTTCGCCTGGTCGGCAGTCCTGTTAATATCGATGGCAAGAAATTCGAGGTTGGGAGCCTTGGTGCCCAAATCGTCAATCTGCCGTGGTTCTAGCACGGAGCGTTGATTTGTAGTATTCTCAACCTCATGAAGAGATAGAGAACGTAGAGTTGCGCCATGATGGAGGAGGATAGTGGTAATGTCCACACAGCCAGCATAATTGATTATCGAAAGAGAAAGGAGAGGGCTCAATGAGGTGATGAAAGCTGTAACGGTGGGACTTCTCTCCCTAGCGAGGGACCCTTCTTCGGGGTCGCTTCTAGGTAATGTGAAAGACAGGTGCCTGAGTCCCCGAAACGTCGAATGTTGAAGGGCGTGAAGACATCCTGTATGGTCTATTTCTCCTGCGTTCAATGTTTCCAGCCGCGAGAGATCGACGGTTCTCTCCAGATGAGGGATTGAGTACGCGGACATATAATCCCATTCGAGTTTCCTTATCACTTTGGGTGGTGCGCCCGCCACGTCAAACTTTGCGGCCTCTCTCGACTCTTCTTCAACTTCTTCAATTGATCGGCCATACATAACACATCCGCCTTCGGAACGAGTGCGTAGAGAAGCAGACTCGATATTCGGGGCCAAGCCAATGATCCTCTTCAATGCTGGCTCGTTCAACTCCATCGTGTCATCACCACCGGTTGTGAAGAAAGCCTCAATACCTCGAAGGCAGATAGACCTTGCGAGGGCTTCCTCATGAGGATCTCCCACCTTCACATCGGGTGCTCTGCGAGTCCAGTTCCGAACATGAAGTTGTGATGTCGGATGCCTTTCATGAAGAACAGTGAGAAGAGTGATGGGGACGGGTTGAGTACAGTCAAATATGATTTCTTCCAGGTGTGTGATGCGTGAGACGAACGCAATCATTGTTGCCCACTCGGACCCCTCGGCAGACGTCGAGACATAATTGTCGTCATCCGATCTGGGGTCGGTCGATTTGACTATAACTTTACGAACGGAGTTGAAGATGACATGGTCCGTACTATTCTCCAGAAAACCCCGGAGTCTAGATTGGGTGAGATTGAAAGGAATCTGAAGCTTTTTGCGAGCCTTATATCCCGGGTCCTTCGTAAAATCAAAGGTGCACTGCCGATATATGAAAGGTAGGAAGACATCATGAAGTCGCGTATTGACGCGTATAAGAGAGAAGAGTGAGTTTCTCGAGGACTGAAGAAGCTGAGGATGCTGTCGTTTAGGCCAGAGCGCAGAGAAATAGGCGTTACGCTTACAAGAAACCCAATAGCCTCTAGTATTTCTGTACACAGTTCGTCCAGAACGACCATTTCGATGTTCCCTGGGAAGATGGTAGGTAAAAGTCAAGATGTGAATGGCTTGGCAGACTGCGGTGAAACGCTACCGGTTGCCTTTACAACGCCTGACGTTGGTCCGAACGTCCCTAGAGCCTGGTGATACTCAAATCACATGGTGTTGAATACATTCAGTGCCACTTGGAGTGGGCACAGCAATGAAAACAGATTGTCAGGGTGTCTGCGAATGAACGCAACGAGAACTGGATATATTCGACGGGAGCACTTTTCTAGATTCTAAGGCTACAAAGTCCCAATGAGTAATGGCACAAGAAAACAATGATGACAACAACTGGGATACAAGCATACGCATCAGTTGCGGAACGAGCGCGTTCCTTGACGCGACAAGTAGTAGTGAGGGACAGAAGAAGGATACGCCCAGTTTTTCGACCCAAAGCCTGATTGACCGTCAGCAGTCATACTCGAACGAAGAGGTGATGGCCTGTCTGGTCGATGGCTTAGGATTTCCTTTTTCGTCGAGAGCCGAAGGCTGATATCTATTGGTGGTACAGGAATCGACACTCCCGTTTCGGTGCGCTCGATATCCGCAGAGAGTTTCCTCGCAAGTGGGAATGGGGCCCAGCGTTGATTCATGAGGACATCTGGTGTAAACACGATGAGCAGACAAGCATTTGACGAAACCTAGGTGACGGAAAACGCACATTGAGCAAACTTCACCAACGGAGAGTCTGGTTTCTTCCTCAAACTCGTACTCGTTTCAGCCGGACGTCTCCATTTCCTACAATACTTTGAATGTCGTGGCGCTGATTTCGACTTGAATTTTTTACTCGTCGAAACTAGGCGTGAGCCTTCGAGTAGGTTTTGCCAGTGTGATGCCCTCATCTTTTGCACTTCGAGTTGTCCCTGATGGCTTTCGATCATGGCGGAGAGGATGGATAGGGCGAGTATTAACCCAAACTAGAGGCAAACGTTCAAGGTTCAACGTTATAGATGGGCAATTCCTCTGGAGACAAGTGCAGACTCACCATAAGGACATGGGCAACATAAAACGTCAATACCTCAGCCTCTCGTTTCATAAGCTCTTTTCTCAGCCCCAGTACGGACCGTTCATCTTCGTTACGACGTGTCTTCTTGTTACACGCCTTGCATGCCTTTGTCCTCAACTGCGAACGCTTCGATTTTGGTTTGGAATCGCGATTGAGGGTCAACGACAGCTTGGACTGATCGAGAATTTGTTGCCAGTCTTCTATTTTTCGTATGTCTGTCTCTTTTGGGATACTTTCTGTACCCCATTCAAGCCGGGTCTCCAGCAGACGCTTGGCTGGAAGCGAGAGCGATCCGGAAAGCTGACCAATTGGCTTTAACAGGGAGAAAAACGACACCTGCAGCTAACACTCACCACAACACCTCTCAGTGAAACAAGGTCGGAGAGTCTGGTCAGCGCTGTAGTTGACTCCATGTCAAGAAAACAAGATGCTATTGCTCTTGCGCGAGTATCCTGAAGAAATTAGATTATTAAAAGTCGGTATAGAGGTGGGGTAGAGCGAATGAAAAAAGGGGCTTCATCCCGCTGGCTGGTCCGTTGATGATATGAGCGGAAAGTACTTTGTGAAATTCAAGAATGTCTTGCAAGCCAAGGCGATAAACCTTGTTGTCCTTGTACAGTGGAACCTCTCGGTGACAGTTGATAATGTCTAATGGCCACGGAATTCTTGGGTTCGAGGGTATCTGAAAACAGTGAAATATTCAAGTTGGAGCCATATTTCGTGTCCCACAGCTTACAGCACAGTACCCCTCCCTCTCCCGCCGAGCGCCAGCTTTTGGTTCCAACTTGGTAATAGTAATAGTAGTCAAAGGTTCCCAGACTGGGAAAAAGAGATTCGGCTAGAGGGTCCACCGTCCGATGATGTGTAGCGAGTCGGGTCGTGGTCGTTGAGGATGACAAGGGGGCAATTATACATGTTACAGTGTTCGAGGCCCGGCCACGTCCTGCTCCGTGATCCGTCGCGCCACCCCGGGACGAGTTCACTGTGATCTGCCTTTGGGAGACTAGACGCGCCCGGAAAGTAACGATACTTCAAAACAGGCCGGCTCTCAGATGTAGTGGCCAGACTCGGAGCGAACACGATGTTAGGTCAGATTTGATGTTTTTGCATATTGATCAAGGTTACGTGCTGTTACACGAATACGGAGTTACTATCAAGCTTTACTGGCTCGTCCCAGGTCAAAGAAAGGACGTTATCTCGGTAGTCTCCACCCACTCTTGCATGACCTTCCCTTCAAAGATGACATCAAACGATGGGACGAACAGAGTTGTCATCTTGGCCGTGAAAAACGTGTAGCCAGCGGTAGGAGGCAGAGTTGTATCCAACTCAAGATCGACGGTGGAGAATTCGGGTAGAAATTCGGGTGCGGAGGTGACAGGGTTGAAAGCAACGAGACTAGGTGCGAGAGAAGTAAATTTCGACGTTTGCACCTGGATCCGGATCCTTGGTGAGCAGGTTAAGGGCGTAGCTAGGGAAGGGGAGGACTCACGGCAACGGTGATCAAAGTAACAGAGCCGATATCAGGAAGGAACCCCAAAGCACTTCTGGCCGGGTCGAACAAAACCGTGTCTTGATCAATCCCATAGCCCTGCCCAATGTTGTCGACCACTTTCTTCGCGGAACCGTCTCCTTCGTCGATCTCGAACCAGAACTTGGAGATAGATGTTGTGGCATTGATAGTCGCTTCAAAATGATACATAGAGGCTGTCATCCCGAGGATGTCGAATCCATTCCCGATGTTCGCTAATTCTTCGACCTCTGTGCTCTTGGAGGAGCAGCCCGTGGCAGGGCAGGTTCTGGCACCCTCACGATCAGTCCAAAAGAGTGTGATCTTGCGGTTGGGATTGACATCGAGGGCCTACGATGCCACCACGGATTTAACCCATTCAGAGGGGAAAGATAGAAGTTTATTTAATACTCACCCGCAATGTCGTCGTGAATTTCAGGCTGTTGGAATCCTTCGAGGGAAACAGTCTGACCTTTCCGACCTTATACTCAATTGGCAGTATAGGCTCAGTCAGCGTCACCCCTTTTGGAACTGTGTTAATCATCCGCTCGATAAGAGATGCGCACTCGTTGTCGAGGTTATCGCCCTGTGCAAGTCTGTGGTGTAGGCCAAGGATGTCAATCACTCCCGGCGGGCGGAGAGACAAACCGCTGACCTCTGCATTGTGGCGTTCCCATCACTTGAGAAGATTCGAAGATCTGAGCGCATCGTAATGGCGGGCGAGACGACCAACGGATTTGGCGTCGTACCGTCCAGGTATCCTGTCACCCTTTGTGGAGTATTAGATTCATTTGCTGACTCCTTCAGACAACACCGCTCACACATTCCGAGTGTAAAGTTGCTGACCGTCGCCGTTGAACAAGGCAAAATCTTTATCGGGCACGACAGTAGGAAAGTCTGCCTTTCTGACGCCTCCCACAGCGTGCCCACACGCGACCAATGCAATCATCTCAGACGGAGTGAAACCTTGACGCTTAAAGCTATCAATGTGGGACTGAAGGTCTTGTTGGGGCTCGGGAACACCTGGAGGGCCGGCGGACTTTGCATCGACACGACCAGCACGGAAAGGGAAGGAGGTGTGATTGGGTCCCCCGCAATTCGCATAGGCAAAGATGGTCCCCAATGCCATCACGTCAGCCACTACAAAGGGTTCATTTTAGTGTGGAAAAAGTGGTTAGTTTTGAGGAAAAACTCACTGGATACGTGAGGCGTTTGGAAATTACTGAAGTCAGCCAGTGAGTTTTCCATCCCTTTTCCGACATTCTTGGGTAAAGATCCTGAATCAGATTTGCTTGCGCAAGAAATATTCGGGGTTCGTTTGATCCTACCTCAGCACGGTTCAATTCAAACCGTATGCTCGCGTCAAGCCCGCCCGTCCCGTCTTCGACGTTGTGGGTTGACATGTCGTGATAGGCCTAGATGAATGTGGAACGATTAACTACGAGTCATTAATATCGGAGAAGGATAGTCATAACTCACTAAACGAATCCACTGAGCCGCGAACGTTGTAGAGTCTCTAAGCGGACAGTCCAATGTGAATATCGCCATATTGTTGCTTTCATAAAGAAGCTTTTCCTCTTGAAACAACTGATATCCATATGGCCATGGCGGACTCGATGTAGTGACTATGGCTGCAAGTGTTGCTGAGAGGTAACTAACACCAGATGCGATGACAGCAACTCTTGCCGCGAAAGAGCGCATCAAGGACTGAGGAGGCGAGTCAAGGTAGGGAGATGGCTGGAAGACGCGATGACGGGAAGAAGAGTGATGATCTGGCTCTAGTTCTCGTAGGAGGTGACTGGCGTTTGAGGCCAACGCCCATGCTACCACTTGTATATAAGCAAGTCCAGAAACAATAGATTTGAGTCCCCGCAGTAAACCAACGTAAGTTTGCTCAGCACGCTCAATCTTGAGTAGTAATAAAAATCAAGATGAATTGTACCTGATTTCAACGAATAGGTGTATGTTTCGGCAAATAACACGATGCTTCTTGTTATTTTCAGTTATGATAGATATCAAAGTGAATTGTGCTCGACGTGAGAACCACAGCGTGCGAGGGGACCGCAATCATAGTCGAACACGATGCTGGGCTTGCTGAGAGTTGACGACATGCAGATAGGTAGTGGCTCGTCGAGTCACCTCGGTAAATTCAGCCCGGTCGAGTGACAGAAGATGGTTCGTACGGCCTGGAGATGCTGCTACATCTTCCCACAGGAGCGCGTCCCTGGGCTTCTGTGTAAGGAGTTGAGCAACTTCGATTGGGCTACTATCGACCTGTTCACGTTTTGCGTCCGTGGACAGAGGAATTGAGCAAGTGTCGATGGAAATGAGAGCTTGTCAGTGTCACTTGCCAGATGAACGCAGTCAAGATCATAATCTAGGGTTGAGCGGAGCCCCGAGTTCTGTGGCACCAATGAACCAAACAAGCCCAAAGCGCCAAAGCGACGGGTGTGCTGGCACGCGGTACCCACGACCTTCCTCCCCCTCCACCCTCAACCCCCAACGACACTCGAAACTTCACAAAAACAGGCCGACGATGGACAACGGTACGTGCTCAGCAATACAAATCGACCATCACCACCACCACCATGACGGCGACAGGCCCGACATGTACATATGACGACCAGTTTTTTCGACATTTCAACCAAACGGCTCAAGGCCGCTCAGAGTCTGCTTCTCGTTTTCGCCTTTCGAACCGTCGACGTGAACCTTTTCACAAGTTTCTCTTCGACTCGACTTGGGTTTTCGTTTGAAATCCTTTTTTCCACGAATTGCTACGGGTTCCACCGCAATGGTTCACACCTTCGCTCGAAATGTCGAAAAAAAAGTAACATAGAAAACGTCTCTGCACTCTGCACGAACTCTCGCCTTTCGCCCTACCTATACTGTCGCTTCCAACAATTCCAACCCTTGTCGACCAATGTTCAAACCTAACTTTCACTTCTTCCTTTCCCCCTCAACTTACTCCAGCCTGGCAATCCCAAGACGCAACTTCAGGTATCAGTATTCCTGTTCAAGAGAATGGAGGTGGAGGAGGAAGCCCACGTGCAGACGACTCCGGGTTCTCTAATTCAAATGGAGGTACCAATGGAGGAGGTGCCCCCAGGAGGTCTTCGCGAAGTCGGAGTCCAAGGGATAGGGACGACAGGGGGTGAGTTGTCTTTGCTTCGCATGAGCCAGGTGCGCACTCTGACAAGTACTTCGTTCACGCAGTCGCGGCGATGACGGAGAGTCGAACAACCCTGGAAACAACCTTCATGTGTCTGGGTTGAGTAACAAAGTCGATTCGCGCGACCTAGAGGCTGCATTTGCAAAAATTGGGAGAGTGAGTTGCCGAACCTCTACTAGCGTGCTTCCACCTGCTCACCCTCGTGCTCTTCGCCCAGGTTACCAAAGCTCAGGTTGTCTATGATCCTCACACCCGTGAATCCCGTCTGTTCGGGTTCGTGACCATGCAATCCGGGGATGAAGCCGAGGCAGCTATTGCAGCTCTCAATGCAACAGAGTTCATGGGCAAGGTTATGACTGTTGCGAAGGTGTGTCTTCTTCTTGAATGGTGGGCAAGTCATCAGCGCTCACTTCTGTCACGAATAGGCCCGACGTGGAAGAGCCAGAACCCCGACACCGGGAAGGTACCACGGGCCCAGCAAGCGAAGCGGAAACACCTGTATGTCTTGTTATCCTATGTCAAGTATTCGCACTCATTCTTCTTTATAGTCGACCGTCCCTACGATCCTCGCCCCTACGACTCTCGCTACGCAAGAGACTACGATGACCGACGTGGTGGTCGTGGTGGTCGTTACGACAGAGACCGTGGAAAGTACGATGATCGTGACCGTGATAGGGGAGAGAGGGACCGCTACAGGGACTATGACAGGGACAGAGAGAGGGATAGAGAATACCGGAGGGATGATAGGGAGAGGAGATACGATGACAGAGATCGCGAGAGGAGGTACTAAGGGATGGCGCCCAAGCTGTCGCCGTACGGTATGCCTCATCCTGTACCGTGCCCGTGTGGTGGACCACCCCTCCTGCGTTCAGTGACACTTACCGTTTCGTGATTCCCTTACCATGTCTTCTTTCTCCTCTCCTTCTCTACTATGAGCGTTCATTGACCTTGTGCGACTTGTGGGTCTTCTCCAAGCTCTTTCTCTCTTCAACTTCACCATGCCTCCGTTCATCCATATGCCTGTGATACATATACTATTCGTGATCGTTTATTAGGACCTATGTACTGTGTTCATATTCTATCAGGCAGCGTAAAAAGTATTGTGGAATACAGTATGTTTATTCGCACGAAACGGAGTAACACGATGCTAAGTAGAAACGTAGGGATAACTGGCAACGAACATTCAAGGACTCGTACACTTTCAGTCGGGATTCTAGATTCTAGTATATCGTAACTCGCCATAACTTCCATAACTTCCATGACCTTCGTCGATCTCTTTGGACACGATCCAAAGCCCTACGGGCGAGTTGTGAAGAACCTCCACACTGGCCCCAGTCCTCCGCCCACAGAGTGGGAGTCGTGATCGAGTTCCAACCCCCGAAAGACCGTCTCGCCCAACAAAAAGTCGATGCGTCTAATCGTCTTATCTCCTCTGCTCATCGCAGTAGCCATGACGGCCTCCCTTTCGTCCCCGGTCACCCAATGGCTGTAGAACTCTATATCCGTAACGGGTCGGTGAAGCTCTTGGATCAAGACGTAGAGTAACTCGTAGATCGTGACGCCAGTGGCTTCGGTGGATCGGACGGGGCCGAGCAGCCAGGGGAGGGAAGGATGTGTTAGGCTAATAGCATTGACTGGGGCAGTATGGGAGGAGCTCGAAGGTAAAATTGCTAATTGATACAACTCGGAAGCGGTGAGTGGGCGGTGGAGCCTATGGGAGAGCGTCGGTAGCCGAGCGAGCGCTGCCTCCCATCGGAGGTCACAAGAAATCGGATATTGGTTCCTTCGTGAGGAAATAAAG
>JANHQD010001196.1:0-46407 GCA_024721195.1 Marasmius sp. AFHP31
TTTTTTCATTCACTATTGTTGCTGAATCAATACCTTACCGGATAGAATCAGCGCCGGTACCCAACCCCACCGACCTCAGTGCCACTGACCAACAGTGGCCTCCGGCCATGACCAACGTAGGTATGCAGAGCTACTCCGCAACAACCCCAGTCCAACATTGGCCCGACATGTCCGGTCAAATGGTGTACAGCGGTCTAGAGCCCCTCAGCGGTTTTTTTGCCAACTTTCCTGCACAATTCCCGGACTCCACTCCGATGTCTATTGGTATGATTCATGTGCCTCTATACCCAAGTTAGTATGCCACTAACGATATCTTAAGATTCTATGTTGGATGATTTGGGTAACACCAACGGTTTCAGCAATATGGGCAGCAGCTATGACCCATGGCATCAGTAGGGTCTGGTTGTCCGTTGGTCTCTAAGTTATAAATATCTTATCTTTACTTGTCATTGTATACGAGCCTTTCATGAATGTAAAGAAATCGTACTCTTACTAGAGGCAGTTGAACTTAGAGATTTCTGTTTCCCGGGCCCGAGACCAACGGTGGAGACGCTCCCTCTGAATGTGAATGTGCGCAACCCAATCCTGAATGTGCCGCCCTCAAATGTGAATGTGTACCTCCCAACCGTGAATATGCGGCTTTGAGAGTGAATATTGCAGCGAGGCACGAATGTGAGAGCGTTGAAAGTGGGCGGTACCGAGTTTTGCTCGGGGTTCTCGAAACCTTGATGGGATATCAGAAGTACAGAATCAAAAAATGTGTGGTGATCGGAATTGATTTCAGTTGAATCATACTGTGAGGACTCTGTGCCGCATGACGGTAATCAGAGGACTTGGCTCGCAACTGAGGAGATGAGAGAACTGAGAGAGGCAAATGATGAGAGTTGATTCAACTGGAGATACAGTAGAATACATAGAGCTTAAATATCAATACTAAATAACCAACAATGTGGGAGTCTCGAAGTAAGGAAGTAAGAGAATACAGAAATAAGAGGATATACAGCGGATACATGCGGATACGTGCGGATGAATGAACATAGGACATAGAATCCTGACAGCCAGTTCTTTTGCGGTCGGGGGAATCAAGGAACATGACACTTTTATCCCCAAGTTTCTCTCCCATCTTCACCACAGGCCAGCCCATTACAGCAGTCAATATTTATAGTTTGTGCACATTCAAGACTGCCAATTGCAATAAAAGGCATTGAAATTGCAGGCCTCAAGTAAGTGAGAGTCAAGAGACCTCAACGTTAAAGCCATGGAGCCTCGAGGTCAGTCCTCGGAAGTCTCCCGAACAGAGGTAAAGATGGCACTATATCTTTGCAAAACAACAAGGAAGATAGATATGGCATAGATTCGACAGGACTGGGTCGGTGATAGTAAAATAAAAAGATGATTCGTGAGACAAATGGGGAACAGTCCCTTTCGAAACTGCTTAAAGCGCCCTCGGCGAGCTACTAAGACGTTCGTTGATCCCCTTCTCCTCATCGTGAGTGTTACTGTCTCCCATCGCATCGTCAGCTGGGCGAGAAAAAGATCCGGATTGCGCCTCGACGTCCCGCACTTGAGACCCATTTTGAGCAGGGTTCGTCACCCCTCCGGTGTTCGAGTTGAATCCCAATGTGGACAGGGCGCCTACCTCTCGAGCAGTGTGATTTTGCAGAGCATTGAAAACTTGACAGCGGACGATTATAAGGGCTGGCGCGATTCCCTACAATTTCAAGGTAATTTATGGATTAAGGCTCAAGCCAACTCGTAAATTCATAGGATACGACGCTCACCGCGATCAGACTCACAGTTGGCCCGATCTCTATCGGGACACCTATCTCGCTGGCGCTTTCGTCGAGACCGATAGCCACAAAGCTAGATACGGGGTACAGGATCCCAGACTCGAGGCTTCGGAATTGATTCAGACAGTTATACATCAATACCGAACACAGAACTTTAGTACGCACATGATAGTCACAACCCTCAAATAAAGGCCATGAACGCCACTCCCAAAAAATTTCCTTGCTTCCCTGGAAGTCCACCATATCCTCGATGCTTGACAAAGTGATATGGGACTGTCTTCATAGTAATATCACAGTGTTGCTTACCGGTAAGCGCCGTAATCAAGAGGTTATTTCCTGCGTAAGCACCCTTGTAGAACTGAGCTAAATCCCCTGTGGTGACAACGAGTCTCCGACGATGTTCAGATGGACCGATGATCTTGGTGAGGATGTTTGATATTAGGCCTAGCACTAAGAAGTTATTCAGCGGTGGCAAACTTACGCTGGACGGGAAGGATTACTGTTGATTAATGAAGTGAGCACAAATACAATTCTGATCCGTCTATCACGATTCCACACTATGTAACATCTGTGCACCTTCAGGGAGACATTTTCTCTCAGCTGAAATCGGGAAACAGTTAGAAATCAGTCGTTACCAGCATTATATCTGCAAGGCAGCTGGCGGAATGGGGTTGACATCAAAATTTTTCCGCATATACGTCCCGCAGAGCGCGGGAAGAAATATACTCACTTGCAAATGACAGCTAATAGGTTATAGATACCCCTTTGTTCCAAGAAAAGTCAGTGGAATGTGAAATGACAAAGGATGGACATACTCCTCTGCGATACTGAGCCGATCGACAGTCATGAATTTCCAGAAGCCAGTGTCATCTCCTGTCTGCAGAGCAGTAAACATGAAGGACATCCCGCGGACTTTGTCGTGCGCAAAAACGATGACATTGACCGTCCCGGTCACGAATAGCAATACAATTGACCAGAGATACAGGCTGTGTGGTGTTCCTTGCGTAGAATTGTACCGAGACTTTGTCAGGGCATTGACGCATAATAAGAACAGGAGGGTATAGAACCCTTTTGTGGGTGTTTAGGTATCAGAGATTCATTGAGATAGTTGAATGGCTCACCATAAGCAAGGAACATGACCTAGAATGTTGTCTCAGTACTTCTGTGTGCCAGGAAATTTGAGGCACAGAACTCACCGAAAATGATGCAATCGGGTAAACCACAACGTAGGTCACTGTAAAAAACTGGGAGTAATCGAACTCCGCGCTCATGATTACCAAGGCTAGAATGCAAGTCACTTAGCGGGAGAGAAGTGTGGGGGGTGGTATAGTTATTGTTTCCGCTTTATAGCACCTAGAGCGAAAGTATTTTAGTCTCCTGAGGCTTCCTGATGTTGTTCAGTGGTTGATTAGCGTACGACAGAGTCAGAGCAGTCCTCACAACCCGGAAGCTTGAAAACATCAATCAAAAAAACTATTTCAGAGATGTTTGATTTGATATCTGACTGGTTACTCCAGTCACGTTCCCCACTTGAATAATACTTGAACCTCTTGTCTTTTTTTCGTAAAACATGGGCAAAGAAAACGTCGGTGTGGCATCATTGGCAGAATTGACGCTAAGGCCCGGATGAGCACACTGGGCTTTCCTGGCGCCGATGAAGAGGTTCGTGCACGTCAGATGGTGATGGAAGGGCTCGTTGAATCTTCTGATGGTAAAACTGGTACTAGTCGCAGTGGGTTTATTATATTGTGGTTGCGGGACCTATAAGCGCCACAATCTGGATAGGTTCTTGTACAGCCCATCTTGATTGTCTCCGCAGTGATGGACCTTCATATAGATAAGTAAGCTACGGGACTGTCCCTTACCAAGGGTAAGTAGGATATGCTCAGGCGTGAAGACTAGACGGGTATGTCGTACCGCAGGTCCATCTGTAACCAAATGGGAAGCGAGAGGAAAGAACACTCGATCGCCAATCAGTTAGGCCACCAGAGGAACAGGGTTCACGAGAGCTTAGTGTCATTTAACTCGTCGGAGCCGGATGATCAACGAGAAGAACAGATTCTGATCTCATTCGTTGATAAATAGTGGAGTGGAACATGATTCAGCGGATGGATGATAGATGGAAATCTAATGATCATACAACCCAACTCAAGGAGTACCCTTGATCGCTATTTCTCCGCGGTATTCCTGAGAACGAGCAACTCGTGACCACAGCGAAAGAAATCAATGGCTGTACGTCGGTTACGGCCTAAACCAAAGAGGAGAGCACGCGTTGTGTGGCTATTCGAGAGAAACGCATTCCCTTGTCATGGAGGACGACAAACAAATCGAGATATAACTCCTGACGTACATGACCGGAAAGAGGGAGCACTGAACCAGCGATCGACAAGGACGTCAGTTGATGAGCGCTCGACATGAGTACATCACCTCAGCGAGGATGCCTATATGAATCTTTGTAAAGGAGGAGCGTCCGGTAGTCGCCACTGTACCGTAGGTTGGCTATGATTGATCACTTTCTGACGTCCCGCCTCGCCGCTCTAGTTTGTGACAGGATTGGGTGGTGTAAGAGCGTAGACATAGATAACTGAGTGTTTTAAACCCAGAACTCGACCTCTGAGACTTGCATAGACGGTTGAACTACAGATTTCCCTCGATTCCTGAATTCTCGGCTCTCACGAAATTTTACCGTAGAGGCTGCGACCAATCCACAGCACAGAAGGCACCTCAAACAGCGGCAAAAGAGCTTCCTCCAGGAGCTTGCAGTCCCATTATTGACATCGGCTCGTCGGCGTACGCTTTTCCTAGCCCTGATTGATCAAGGGTATAGTGCGAGGGTAATGTGGTCGACCAGTTTGCGCTGTTCTTTCGAAGCTCTCGCGACTCGTATGAGGAAAGTGTTTCCCCGAGAACCAGAGGTACATGCTGTACTTGGAAGCGTAGGAGATGCCGTTAATGGTCATGGACTCCTGGATCGCAGCCGCTAGAAAACTTGACCTAATGTTCAACTATCGCCACGATGAAAACGACATCTTCACTCACGCGCATGCTCGAGTTCTTATTACCAAAATACCAAGGAACTTCCTTTATTTTCTCGAGTTCAGCACCTCCTCCTCGTAACGGCCGGTATTCAAGTCTCACTAACGGAGAAGAAAAGGAACGATGCTGTTGAGACGAATACTTCGCGAGTCAGCCACTCACTTACCTACTTACCCAATCCAGATATGTCATCACTGTATTGGGTGGCTTGCCAGAGTTCCCACGGCAAGCCACCACAAAAACCTTCGTTTCGTTTCGGGTCACCTCAGTTGACGTTCTATCAACTGAGGTGAGCCCACTTTACTTATCAACCGTTACTTCTCTTACTTATGTTTTTCTGTGTAGCATACTACGTTAACAGGTACCTACAATGAATATAGTTGACGTTCTATCAACTGAGCATACTACGTTAACAGATGCAACGTACAAAAAGTCGTCGGTTTGCCCAGAACTGGTCGAAAGAGTCGATATTCAAGCCGTTCCATAATGCTAGGTTCCAAAGCATCGTCAACAATGTGTGATCAAACGAAACCATTGAAATCAGCACATACCATGGGTTCAGTCGTGTTGTTACTTGCCGTGGGCCCGAGGACGAACCCAAATGCCATAACCACTTGTTCGTATTCATGAATTAAAAAGGCAATCAAAAAGCGTGAAATCCAGCAGAAGACAGTAACAAACCTTGATGAAGATGCCGCCGTTTAGCTCCTCGATGGGCCGATGGGCCGGACTCTAGTCTGAGTGAGTGAAGGAGCACGAGCAAGGTGGGGGATATACGATGCGTCAGTTCCTATTTTGGTTGCGGTGAAGAAATCGTGCTCAAGACTTCATCGAGGACAAGTCAAATCCGAAGGGTCGTCGTTGAGGTTAAAGTGACCCGACGGGCCGCGAGCCTTCTCTAAGCTTTTGCCCGCTAAGGTTAGGGGTAGCTCGTCTTCTCTTCCACCCATGACGTGAATGCATTTTGTCGCCTCGAAAGGCCCACCCTTGAGAGGTGGACCTCAAAACCTCTTTCGGAACGGCTCATACACTTTGTAAGATCTCCTTGGTTCCAACCCCGTCAAAAAAACACACCAGACGAGATTCCTGGCTCAGGTTCTCGTTTCTACTTGGCCAATGCTCAGTTCACTTTGCATATCCTCGCTTCCTTTGTTCTGACGGGTCTAGATACACTCAAGCTTGGGACGTCTATAGCAATTATGGCTCGTAGGCTCTACCATCAACGGGTCACTCTTATGTTAAAAACCATCACACCGCCGCGTCAAGTCGTCCCCGCCGAGCCAGAAATTCAGACTGCGGAACTCACACCTCTCAACAGCTTTCTCGTCGCTCGAGCTGGCTTCAAGGCGGGTGACCCGCAGACAAAGGTCTGGACTCCGTTCTTCAAGTCTCGGCATGTGCACCTGTGCAGAATGATAAACACACTCTAAAAGTTTATTGACTCGTGATGGACCCTGCCTGCCGGGGTGTAGGACTGGTTCTGTGCATTCTAAGTATCTATCATGTGTAGCGGAGCGTGCATGCAGGGTATCAACCTAGCAATCGTGACTTGTTGCGATACCTGCATAGTATGTCGTTACCTTTGATGTCCTGCACTGAGAGTTAGACGGGACCGTCGGACCCTGCGACACGTTTCAAGTTACACCGCGCCCGCTGACATAGCTTTCAAGCGACAGCCGTAACATCCGCTTTTGCACGCAGTGCGCATCGTCATAGTCCTAGCAACACGGTAATTCGTCTGGGAGTGCGGGCAGCATAGAGACTCTGCGCCTCCGTTCGCCACTACTGCATTTTCTGGCATTTTACCGTTGATAGACTAGGTCCGCTCTGCCTCCGAGGTGATCAAGTTCTAGATTTCAAGGTTATTGGGGTATGTACCTCCGGGCCTACTCATCAACATCCAACCAGGATCCATAGACACCCACAGAACCCAAGCTCGCCCAGAGAAGGGTTCAAGCTCAGGGCTGTTGAGTCATCTTTGCTAATATGATATGAGATATGATCCGATAAGCACGATCTTATCTGGAAGCGCAAAGTCGAGATGAATCAACATATGATGCAAAATGGTGTCATAACTGCTTGAAAAATCATGAACTGAGGAATGCTAATCCGTTACGCTTTTTCAGAAGAGGGTTACTGTACAAGCATTCAAATCTCTCGCTATCGATAATCGAATCTCCCGACGGGAACTTGAAGCTTGAACGTGGTGTCAGTGAGAAAGTCTGAGATGTCCACGGGCGTCGATGCCAAAGAAAGAGTTGAAGGTGAAAGAAATCGACGGGTTTGATCCGTGTAAGAACAGAGGTGCTCGAGATCGAATGTCATAGAGGAAGATACCAGTTAGCAAGAGATATGTGGCTGGGATCGAGTCTCACAGACCTTGTTAGCAATCAAGTACGGCTCCACCATCTCCTCCCCAACTCCCCCTTCATCACCCTATCCTCCTCCAAATTCCTCTTTGCCGTACCAATACTCAAAGTCAACCTCTTCACGATCCCCAACGCCCTCCTCTCCTCCTCCGTTATCTCCCACGACATTTCGGTCCTTGACAGTCTCTTACATCAAGCTCCTTCCTCCCTTCAACATCCGTCATACCCGTTCCGATAATCGCAGCCAACGTCATTGAGTACGAACTCGCAGTCTCATCAATCAACCACATCTCAAAGTTCCTCGATGTCGCGTTCATCGACCGTACAGGTGCCTCCCGGTTCTCCGTACCGTAATGAACGTAGGTCCCACCACTCCATAAGTACACCATCTGCCATTCTTTTGTACGAAGCTACGGTAGGCAACGTGATCGCTGGGAGAGCGGGTAGATGGTCCAAACTGCCCGCAAGAAACGTTTCTCGCTCGTAGACATCTCGTCTCTAGGTGTTTCCCCCTCCTCCTAGCAATGAATGAAGATATGTATGTGAGCTGCAGACCCAGCGGTACCCTCGAACGGACGAGGAGGAAACGTGGCGTGTAAACTATGTTTCGAAGGGATATTGGTGATGAGTTCGCGGGTAAAGATGATCTGATCTGCCGTATCGAGTGGGGAGAGAGGGCCTGAGACAACTTCGTATTGACCTGGAGCTGCTTCTGGGTGGATCATTTCGAGGGAGAGACCTGACGTTTGCATGGCATCGCCTATTTCTTCGAGGATGGTAGCTTCCTTCGATCCGGCGAGAAAGCCGGATGGACTTGACCATTGGTGGATGTTGGAAGCGGTGGGTACGGGGCGTGTAGATGACAGCAGGATGAATTTGGTCTCGAAACCGACGAGAAATTCTGATTTGAGATTGTCGCGTGCGTTTCTGGAACGAAAAAGTATATAAGTACCCCCGAATTGTAGGCAAATGAAATAAGCAGACGTACTCAACGATTCTCTTCAACAACGACCTCGCGCAAAGCGGCACCTCCACCGTCATTTTCCCATCTTTCCCCTTATAAGGCGCTTTCTCCTCCAAATGACTCAACACACCCAAATGCCCCGGAGCAAATGGCAAAGGCCTCAACGTCGACGTCTCCGGCACACAAATATACTCCCCAGCAACCGAAAACGACTTGCTCGTAGGCGGAGTGATAAGGTACACTATCCCAAGCGCAATTTCCACAAAATTGACACCAGGACGATTGGATTGCATGAGTTGTTTGAAGTAGCTGAGAGGAAGCATGCGACATCTGCGGCTGTTTCCTAGGTCTATCCAGTAGATTCGGCCGTATTCTAAGGGAAAAAGAATAAGTAAGGAGTGCCAGAGGAAAGCGGCTATGTGCTACTCACTGATACCATCTGAGGAAGCCTTTTCGAGGTCGTATTCGATCCTATCTGTAGGATCCCCGGGCTTGTAAATGACACCGTGATTGTAATCCACCGTTTCTTCGAGTCCTCAAGTCGAGATAGTGGGATTCAAGATAGTGGGAGGAGGTAAAGGTTATCGTTTGGGGCCCCAATCCGAATAAAAACTAGACCTGAGTCTTATCTTGTAATACCCATGTAAGTGAAACGAAGGCGGCAACGTGTAGGGTCAGAAGGGTAATCGGATCGATTTGCTCGTCATTTTTGGACCAGTGCCTGAATAGTAGGAAATGTTAGTAAAAGCCCACAATTTAATGAACGAGCGTAACCTGAAATATGGACCAGAAATGGGTTAGGACTCGGATAGCCAACGTCCATGGATGTGGTGGTGGTACAGACGAACGCCCAATTGACGTAATCGCAATTAGCAAAGCGGTGCTAGTTCTCAATCCACCACCGCCATCAATATGGCCGCGCCAGCGTTATCGAAGAGCTGACTATCTGCATAAAGGACTGACTCTTTCCGATTTCAGTAGATTTTCCCGAGTTTCATCCAAGTCAAATTGGCCCGGTTCCCGAAGCTCAGACGGCGGGCTGGCACCATGAATTTCGTCCTCCGACTTCTTTGCGAGGGCCGAAAGGCCCTGGCTCAACTTATCAAAGGTATGTGAGGTTTGTGAGGTTGGTTTACTGCAGCTCACGTCTTATTGATGAAGTTCCCTTTAGTGGCTAGGAGATCGAAAAACGCCGGCTATGGACAATGGAAACATCGTTCGTCCAAGTCGCTGCGTTGTATAACTCCTTCAAACGGGCTGTAGCCTTTGGGATGAAGTCGCCATCTTCTCATAGAGATAATGGAAGACAGTGGGGTAGCTCGGATGGTTATGTATGGAAGTTTAGGAAGGTCCGGGTCTAAAGTGTTTGCGCAAAAGTGGTCCAGAGGTCAAGAAAATGCGAGAAACGGAGACTGGAGCTACGTGATTGCAGTAAAAGGAGATCAAATATCGAGCTAAAGAAATCTTTGGGGTCCGTTACCGTCGAGAATCGCTAGGTTCTGGGTCAATTCTTCGCTATCTAGGTGGGTTTGCCCTTTCGTTCCGAGTAATGTTCGATGCTTGACATACAGGATGCGCAGCGGCAATACTCGTGCCACCAGTGAACGGATGAACGTCAAGGTCGGAAAAAAAGATTCATCAACCATCTCTTTGGCCTCAATCTGAGATACGTTTCGATGTACCAGCAGTTGGTATGTTCATTGGGTGCTCAATACTTCACTCCCGTTCAGACCTTCAGTCTAGTTCTATATTTTCCTGGCCTTCCGAAATCTCAAATCTAATCTTGCGACGGCCCATTACAGATATCTTTCTCGACCTGCCTATCAGTCATGCCCTCTGAAACTAGATATAAAAGAGTTATCTCCAGATGATCATTCTCAGTCTTTCACTCTTGACTTATCAGTTGTCATGCAGTTTTCTTCCACTCTCTACGCTGTTCTCACTGGCCTCTATCTTTCTGTCAGCTCCGTCGCGGCTGTCCCAGGTCTTTCCCTTGCTGTTTCAGGTGCGGACTCAGTATACGTTTACGCACAATTCTTGTTGACATTTAGTAGGCAGCAACAGCTTCGCTGGTATCGAGAACTTCAAGATCAAAACCTCACTGGTCAACAGCGGGGGTGAGACGTTGAAGCTCTTGAAGGACCCAAGGACCATTCTATCTTCCCTCCCAACTGATAGCTTCACCATCTCGAATGATGGCGGCTCCTCGCCTGAGTTCACCGGCGTCCGTGTCAAATTTGTTCCCGAATATGTCATAGAGAACAACATCGAAGAAGCTTTTGTTGTTCTTGAGCCGGGCGCATCATTTGAGCTTGAGCATGATTGTAAGGCAACATACTTCTACGTTGCGAGCACCCACTCAGTTATTCCGCTTAGTGTCGACTTCGTACAACTTCACTGATCCTGGAGAGGGCGCTTACAACATCCGTGCCAACACCCAGTTCCTCTACATCGACCCCACCACGAAGGAGCTTGTCGAGCTTGAGGCAACTCATGAGGCTGCTCTCGTCGCCACCCTCAGCGGGACACTTTCCATCGACCTCACCGATCGTCGCGCTAAGAAAATTCAATACGTCTCCTGCTCCGACTCTCGGCAATCTAAGTTGAAGACCGCCGCTGATGATGCTAAGAGCTACGCCTCGTCTGCCGCTGCGTAAGTTAGATCGCCACTCGCTCCGAATATAGTCGACCAGGCTCACATAAATCTCCTGTCAGCTATTTAGGATCTCATACTTCCGCCACTCCTCGTTATGAGTCGTGGTTCGGGAAATATGGCCCTGTTCGTCACAACAAGGTTCTCAAACACTTCAATGCCATCGAAGGATTTGGGTTCCACAAGGACGTCACTTACGATTGCACCTGCGATGATGCCGGCGTCTTCGCCTACGTCAACGCAAATCAATATGGTACCATCTACCTTTGTCGCGCCTTCTGGAATGCTCCGGCCACCGGAAGTAACTCCCGTGTGAGTCTTTGGTGCCACATAATCGATACTGGATACTTCCAATCTCACTGTTGAACCGTAGGCTGGAACTCTTGTCCACGAAGCTTCCCATTTCAAGGCAGTTGCCGGAACAGAAGATTTTACTTATGGCAAGGGGCCGGCTCGGAAGCTTGCAATAGACGACCCCGCAAAGGCCATTCAGAATGCCGACAGCCTTGAATATTTTGCGGAGAACCATCCTGCTGAGGATTAGACCGTGGCAATACTTTTTTTCGTACTACGCGGGGCGCCTCCTTTTCTGACGCGTATTCCCTTGTTCACCACCTTTTCTATGTATATTTGTTCCCCCCCTTTGAGCTACTGTTTCTCTCTCTTTTGCTGTTCACTCTTCTAGGAACACGAGGGGTCTACCCCTCCTGAGGTCAGATACTCTAGTGAATCGTATAGTACAGTGTCAAATTTATATTCGATCATCGTGTGAGCGTTATCCCTCGACTTTGACCGCGCTGCGCGGGAAACCCACATCAACTTCCAGGGCTTCGTCAACGAAAGGCGAAGCAGAGCCCTATCCTGAGGACAGTCGGAGTCACGGCCTTTGTCCTTGTGAAGGTGAAAAGCCATGATTATCGCGACGTCACGGTCAGGGATCAAACTTGTCTAATCCCCGAAGTTAGCTTTACTAGTGACAGTGGGGAATCTCGCCGCCCGGTTTGTTAAATGGCAGAACCGCGGCCACAAGATGGAAGTAGGACTACGGTATGATTCTAGTCCGTTCAATTTCTTTGCACTTGGAATGCCCTAAGAATGCTGCAGCCTACATTGCGCTGGCATGGAAGCTGGTGCGAGTCGGAAACAGGATATCGCCGGTTTGCTTGGTGTTTGACGGAGGCACATACTTCCAGAATGAACTACTTAATGGCTACAAATTCTGACATGGAAACGAGGCTGTAAGCTTGAAGACTGGTGACTGACGGTTTGAACACAGAGTGCTGTATTCTGCGTTGATTCTGCGGGCTCGGAAGCTTGGATGGGACTCGGGATCAGTATCTCGCCGGCTTGCTTTGATAGAGATACATCCAGAGTGGAGTACCAGTGTATTGGATCCAAACCAACATGAGAGTGAAACTTGAAGCTTGAAGATTGATTACTGATGGTTTGAACCCATAGTGGCACTTGAAAAACCTTGAGTATTCAAGAATCGCCCGGTATCTTCCAACACCACAAGGCCGGCCACAAATCGTGAAACTTGAAGACAGGGAACCCAGACCCCAATGCCACTGGGAGCATCAGTAAGTAGAAGAGGGTTAGAATTCGGGTTGGATTCCATTCGGTCAACCACCGAAACACTATCACGGAGGCAACTCAGCGTTTGGAGTCTTGCCCCAATTGAGGGACTCTGCGTGAAGTTTTTAGCTTATGATGGGCGTCCACGCAGCACAATTTCCCTCCATCTTTCTCCCATCTCTGTGTCTTTGAAATATACTCTGTTCGTCTGTGAACCCGACTCTGGGTCTCCTTTTGGGCTGAATAGATGGTGACTTCAAGAGGTATACCCAGTAACTAAAGCTCTTCGCTCAAACACATGTATTAACATTCCTACGCCTTCTCCGCATACACTACAAACGAATCTTGGTGCGCCGCCGGGTACAACATGTAACACAAGATCAATCCATAGTGATTCTCCCTCACCCGACCCTTCAACATCACCATCCTATCCTTAGCCCACTGAAGCTAGGTCTGATTATGATCGAGACCACCAGAACGCGCCACCATATCCTCCAAAACCTTGGCCGTGGTCGTATAGGTGATACCATGCAATCAAATTGAACGACGATCTTCTCAGCACGCGTTTTCGATCTATATTTCTTCGACCCGTTGTGAGCGGGTGAACGCACAGGGCGGTCGCGGATTTCCTGCTTGATGAGGAACTTGAGGAGGAGTTGGTCTAGCTGAGAGATACGGCGAGAGAGACCTTCATCCAGTCCTCATTATCAGCGACAATGGGCTTTTCAACCTAGGATCGGCACTCTCACCATCTTTCGGCTTGTCATAGATGTCGCACGTCTGCTTGTTAGTGCTCCAATCCGCCCGTTGGCACTGGCGAGAGCAATAGATCGCAACCTGACATCCTGAGCAACGTCGAATCTTCGACCCGGACTTTGCATACCAACACTAGAGACGCGTGATTGACGTCAGTTATAGCTTTCAAAGAAAGAGAAAAGCTTTACCTTTCGAACTGAACATATCCCGAACACCGTATTGGTCGCTTCAAACTCCCTCTGAATTGCCTTCAGTCTTTCGACCTCCTTCTCAATATCTTCTAGTGCAAGCCTGAACGGATTCCTCTCATCCAGTCTCTCCATCAGCTCGGAATGACGCACAACCTTCATCTCCCGACACGTGCGGTTCAGGAAGGAGCGATAAACCAAATAGGGCCTCAGCGAATTCGTCAACTTCGCGTAGGAGGTGAAGAGTAATAGCAGTTCTGTCGATTCGGGGTCATCAACGCCCGGGAGAACTGCCATCTGAACTAGGGCAATTAGGAAGTGGCAGTCGAGCGCGTCACAAGCCCATGTAAGACCTCCTGCAAAGCATCGTCCGAGCAGTGCAGTGAGGCAGTGAATTCTATCAAACTCGAATTGAGTGAGTCGCGCGGCGTCCATCATGCAAGCTTGCGAGGCAATAGTTACGAGAGCGTTCGCAAAGGCCTTTGTAACTCCCTTAGATAGCATTCGAAGGAATATGTTGGTCTGGGGAAAGAATTGCATGATGTCCAAGAGGAGGGAGATATCGGCGCGCAGGGTACAGAAGTCAATATCAGATTGCGACGATATGGAAGAGAAGTGGTCTGTCAAGTATTGAGCGATGTCGTAACCACCTTCCTGTCTATCTCTTGGATGCAGGACTTGAATTTGGTAGGAATCCTTTCGATTTCCGGTTCTATTTTCAACCAGGTAGTCATGTACCACGAATGGTCGAGGGACAAGAGGTGGACGCAGAGCTTGATCATTGTCGGAAGAATCTCGGGGACAGACTCGAATGCTATGGGTTTTACAGATGGTTCGCCTTCGAAAAATGGATTGAATCGGCCAAATTTCCCAGGGATATGACAGAGGTTTTTTGAGAGAACGATGAGACGGTGTTGGAACGCTTTTCCGTTGCATGTCGCCGGTTGCTTCCCGTCTAGCACATATATGTTAAGCAAGAACATGGCCCATTCGCACATACTAACCCAAGATTCGGCCACCACCAGTGCCCAGCCAATGTGATCGTCGCATCCACAGGGCTTGAGGTCGAGAAGTGTCGCAATAGAGTGAAGAACGTTTTCGAAGAGTGCACAAGGCTCCAAATCGCTGCTGTAGCTCGAGGGTGCTGGCTTAGAGAGATAACCAGTGGCTTCATCTAGCGTGAATTTCCGGCCGTCCCCTTCACATCTCGTAATCCAGTTGTTAGGTAATTCCATCGAGCGGGTACTTTGAGTGACAGCCCATACTCCTGTAGTGGTACACGCCGTGAAGATTGCGTTGATTATCGAAAGAAAAAATGAACAACCCACGCGTTTCAAGTCTTCCTCCAGCTGGTCATCAAACGACAGTTTCGTGCGCGTAATGGTCTGACGACGCATGAAACGCGACATCTTGAACTCCACTAAGGGTTTTTTGAGGTAGTCGTAGACGATATAAGCAGGGTCTGGGGAAGAAATAAAGGTTTGGGACAGGGATTCGCGAAGCGGCCTGAAGGTAATCGTACTCGTGAGACAACGGCACACGTAATAGCACGTGGCCCGACCCCTGGTCTCGGTCCTTCGGAACCGGGAAGGCACCGAATCCCGATCATTCATTCAACTGATCTGCCACCGCACGCAATCTCCCAAAACCCAGTTTGCGAAAATGCTCGCAAAGAACAAACATCTCGGCCTGAAAAATGGCTCGGAACAAGGCAACTCCTCGAAGGCTGCAAAATTGCTCAAAAAAGCCCAGTCCAACGACGATCTCGAGGACCCACGTCAAGCTCAACAAAACCACTTATCATTTCTGGATCGTCTCGTATTGGAAATGCCTCTAGATGTTGTACTCGAGGTGATCTAGCCTGGTATCGATGCGAGTATGATTTCAAGACTGATTTCAAAGGATCTCAGCCTACCTAGAACCTTCCGACCTCCTTCAACTCGCCCGAACGACAAGAGCCTTGTGTTCATTCCTCTGGTCTCCGACCCCAGGCAGCAAACAAGTATGGAATGATGTTCTCCGGAATATAGTTCCTTCCCTACCTTCGATCCCCACCTCCGTTATCCCCACCTCCGTTATCAGTGAAGCAGAGTTTGCTACACTCGTTTTCAATTTGAGATGCCATATATGAGGAGAAATTTGCGAAGGTAGTGAGATAGTTTGGAGTCGCAGGCTCGTCTGTCATGACGCATGCACGAGCATAAAGTATGTTCCGATTCCTAATCAGATTATTCCATAGAACTGATCTCGATTTGACAGGTTTTCTCCGCTAGTTAAGATACTCGAAGGTAAGCCAAAGCTTGATCGATATGTGAGGAAAGTGGTGGAGAGAGTCATTCCCTTTCGTCGTGAGTCAATCAACAATCTGTTTCTGGTTTCGGCACCGACGTCGACCGACTGACATTTGTATTATGTTCATCGCCAGTTCAGAGTGTATATTCCTTCAATGGTGGACAGGTGTCTCCGTGTCTACGAGCAGTCAAAGGATGAGCCTGACAAACTCAGAGAATGGGAGCGCAATGGTGGGCACAGAAGTCTTCCCGAGCTCGAAAAGGTAGGCGTTAGAGCAATTAGGCCGCTGTTCATCGCTCTCATCCAACTAAGCTCGCCCGCGAGATGAAAAAATGGTGGAATGATGTATGTAGGGGACGTCTTGGAAGAAGGTATGTCCGATCTCTCGAAATACGACTTCCCCTATGGCACCCAGTATCTTATGCTCATTAGTATCCGGTCTCGGCTGAAATCAGATGGATGGATGGAGGTTGAGATTTCCGAGTATTCCTGGCAGCCCTAGTTTCGTCGTTGGTTGAGCAAGAGGCAATTTCTTGACGAGCACAGTACGAGTCTTCCGATGTCTCTCCTGTATTCACTGCCCGACTTGTCCGTTTATCTAGGCTGGAGACGAATCAAACCACGGCTCACCGAGGACCTCAAACCCATCAGGAAAAGACATCTTCAGGCATTAAAGTTGGATATATATTCCTTTCGGAAGCGCGAGTTTTATCACGCCTTGAAATCCGCCTATAGCAGTAAGGAGTCCCAAATCCCCTTTGGAGATTTTCTCCTATCGCGTGAAGCTGGACCAATTAACGAACTCATCTACCGCACGCCCCTCAATCAAAGCTTCCCTTCGGAAGGTTTACTCAATCTGATCTCACGGGTGAACATACAAGACGCGACAAGGCGATGGCTATCCCTCACCATAGAACCTCAACTGCAAACCCAACGTATCCGCCATCGTCTTCAGATGCAAGTACTGCTGCCTCGCCCTCTGGGGCCGTTCAATTTATCTTCACCGTTGCACCTCTGGCCCCATTCGTGATCCTCCGCCGCCTCATTGGATGTATTCCAAGTATCATAACCCCTTCAAACCGGGTCCTTGGTTGTTTTTGGAACCTTTAAATCCCTGGGACGCAGATGCTATCGAGATACATGTGGGAGCGACAGAATATGCTATGCAAATGATGGGATTATGCAGTGTCGCGACTGTCGATGCCCTAGCGGACTTGTGCCCTTTGTTCGAGTGTCGAACTTGCGAGGGGGCAGGGAAGCACTATTCCCGATGGGTAGAAGTGGTACGCTTCGATTTTTATTTCTGGTGTCCTCAGTCGATCTTCGCTAATGAATCTCGTTACTGAACAGCTCACTCATTACCTCGGCGGCATTGGACTGGACCATACGTTCGTCGTTCCTCCGTTAAATACGGAGGAGAGAAACCAACTCCACGCGACCAAGTTACAAGACAATCATGTACGATTTCGGAATATCGAGTGTAAGCGTTGCACCGAGTTGGATATCATGAGCTCGGGTCCCACCATGCGCAGTGATGCCCGTGTACAGGATCATATGGAGGCAATGTATGTGGATCCATGTTGTCGCCAAGGTACTACTGATGTTCGTTCGTCGATGTAGCCACAACATCCGGTCCGCAGAATAGAAATACGGCGTACATTGGGTATGGAAGGATTCTGTGACTTTAGGCTCTTTCTGTTAGTCTGTACAGCTAGAATGAAGACTCTTGGTCCATCTTCTGGTCCGGTGCACCGTCATTTAAACTCGTCGGCTTCAGGTCTCAGAGGAGCGAGAGTCAAGAAAGATCAATATTGACGGTCCTCGAACGGAGGTAAACACACAGATAAAAAGGTAGTATGACATCTTCGAAAGAAATAGGAGAAATAAACGTGTCATAGGTTCGACAAGACTGGGTCGGTCAGTGGGAACTTTGGAAATTGAGACCTGATTCGTGAGTGAGTCGTGATAAATGGAAGAGATTCCCTTTCAGAAGCGCTCAAAGCGCCCTCGGCGAGTTGCTAAGGCGCGCGTTCATCCCCTTCTCTTCATCGTGAGCGTCGCTGCCTCCCACTGAATTGGAAGACAACTCGGATTGTGCCTTGACGTCGCGCGCTTGGGAATCAGCTTGAGGGTTCGTCGTCGCTCCGGCGTTGGAGTTGAATTGTAATGTGGATAGGGCGCCTGCTTCTCGAACAGTGCGATTTTGCAAAGCATTGAACACCCGGCAGCGAACGATCATAAGGGCGGGGGCAATTCCCTACAATTTCAAGGTCATTTATGGATTAAGACTCAAGCCAACTCGTAAATTCAAATAATACGACACTCACCGCGATTAGAGTCACAGTTGGCATGAGCTCTATTGGGACACCTATCTCGCTGGCACTCTGCTTGAGACCAATAGCCACAAAGCTAGATACGGGGTACAGAAGCCCAGACTCGATGCTTCGGAATTAATTTAGACAGTTATAAATTGATACCGAACACAGAAATTTAGTACGCACATGATAGCCAAGACCCTCATGTAAAGGCTACGAGTGCCACTGCCGAGGAATTCTCTTGCTTTCCTGGAAAGCCACCATATTCTTGACGCTTGAGCAGGGAAATATGAGACGGTTTTTACGGCACGAGTCATGTTGCTTACCGGTACACACCGTAACCAAGAAGTTAGTCCCCGCATAAGCGCCGTTGTAAACCTGAAGTACATCTACTCCGTGTATGTACAGTTTGATCCGGTACTGATCAGTCATTCCAATGATCATGAGAATGTTTGCTACAAGTCCCAGCACTGAGGATTCATTCAGACATGGCAAATTTACGATGTACGGGAAGTTTTACCGTTGATCAATGAGGTGAGCACAACCAAGATACCAATGCGTCTGTTACAGTCCCAGACTATGTAGCACCTGTGGACCTTTAAAGAGACATGTTCCTTTAGCTAAGGTCAGAAACCGAGTAGAGTAATCATTACCAGCATCAAGTCTGCAAGGCAGCTGGCAGGATAAGTTCAGTGGAATGAGAATCTTTCGCACATACATGCACGAAAAGAGAAAAGTCGTTTTCCTCACTTGCAAATGACAGACAAAATCCCATAGATTGATCTTTGATCCAATTTAGAGTCGACGCAAGGTGAGGCAGCGCAGGACAGACCTACTGATCTACAATGGTGAGCCGATCGACAGTCTTGAATTCGAGGAAACCAGTGTCATCTCCTGTCTGCAGCGCAGTAAACATTAAGGACATCCCGCGGACTGTGTCGTGCGTGAAGAAGACGGCGTTGACCGTCCCTGCTACAAACAGCAGGACGGTTGACCAGAGGTACAGGTTGTGTGGTGCTCTCCCCATGGAATTGTGTCGAGACTTCGTCAGGACATTGATGCATAATATGAACAGGAGAATATAGAATCCTTTTGTGGGTCTTCAGCCACCAGAAATTCATGATGATAATCAAATGGTTCACCGTAAGCAAGAAACATGACCTGGAATGTTGGCTCAGTAATTTCTCACTGACAATCTGACGCACAGAACTCACGGAAAACGATGCAATCGGGTACACCACAACGAAAGTCACCGTAAAATACTGGGAGTAATGGAACGTAGCGCTCATGACTCCGAAGGCTAGATTGCGAGCCACTTGGCGGGGCAGGAGCGTGGGGGGGATATTGGGTCTTGCCTCCTCTTTATAGCACCTAGGGCGAAGATATTTTGGTCTATTCAAGGCTTCTTGATATCGTGAGATGGTTGGTTAATGCGCAACAAAGTCAGTGCATGTCTCAGAAAGGGTTATGAGAATATCAGCCGAAAATACCCCGCTAGAGATCTTTGATATGATTTCTGACTGGGTCACCCGGGTACGTTACCTATCTGAACAATATGCGAGCCTCTTGTCTGCTGTCGTGGTGTCCGCGCAAAAGAAAAGAACCTCGATGTATCACTAGCGACAAATCACGTCGAGACCCCGAGGAATATGAGTGCACCACGTTCTCCTGGCGTCAAAATTTGCGCCCACCCGATGGATGGTGGCGGAAGGGCTGAGTCCATCTTTTGATGGTGAAACTAGGTAAGATGATCGAAGGGTAGTTATCATGGTGGTGGTTACAAGAATCATGATGTAATCGAATTCCTGTGTTCATCCCATCTTGATCAGTCCCATAGTCATGGAACTATGACGCAGTTGAGCTACAGAACTTTGTCTCATAACGAAGGCAGGTCATACAAAGGTGGTTAGACCCAGCAGACAGGCTGTCCTGCGGTAGGTAGGTGGTCCTGGTTTCTCATAGGAACACAGACGTCAAATCAAGCATCGAGTCTCGCGTTGCCATCCGTCATGAATGAACCGCAACCCGATCTGCACCGTGAACGATCGGGAGGACGCAGTTCGATCGCCTGAGGGTAGTTGAACGAGCTCCGGAGTAACGGGGTTAACAAGAACCTGCCCGTCAATGTGCCGAAGCTGGAATCGAAGCTGGATAATCGAGGGGAGAAACAGACCCTCCTCTCGTCTTGTGAAGTATGGAGTAGAACATGGTGCTGCGAACGTCGAATAGATAAGCGGGTATATTATGTATATTGTCTGTGAGATGTTGCATAGCCGCCTGGGGCATGATTCTGATGATCGAAGGGAGACATGAGTGCCATTGTTCATCACCGACACGACGATATGGATATCGCAACCTCGGCACCTCCGTGCCCGCTGCGTCCTCAGGAACGGGGGCGAGGATCACGAGAAAGAACCAGGCTGATGATTTGGCGACTATAGGTACAATCTCCGGTCTACGTCATCAGAAGAGGGAGTACTACCCCCAGCAGCAGTCGAAGAGCGTTCAACACGCCCCTTCCCTGAGTGCTCGTACGGCGAAGACGTCGATGATGCACGTGCACAACGACGATACCCAAAACCATCTTTGGAGAGGAGGGACGCCCGGTATTTGTCATCATGCCAATAGGTTCGTCGTGGTGAAATCTAAATTACTATCCTCTCGATCCAGTCATACATTCAGTCCTGGGGGTGCCATATCAGCATCAGAACAATAGCAGAGAGTCAGCATACCTGATTTGATAGCGTGCAAGGCCCACATTACTGCCCATCTGCATCCAAAACCCACTCTAGTGGTAACAGCGACACGAGCCGCGCTCTGGAACGCTCTCCATCAACCGTAGAAGCTGATCCTTCGGTATGAGGCCGGAAGTTGAAGGGATGATGGTTGTCGCTCTCCGAGGTGAGGCTCAGGCCGCGACTCTTCTCTTATTGGATCCCTCCTTCTCTCCTAACATTGCGAGTGGCGAAATCCAGCAGCTCGAGCCAAGCGCCTAAACCTATCCTGAAGCCTCCTCCCCCCTCCCCCTCGAGCGCTGGAGATGGCCCAACCAGTTCTTCCACTTTTTCGTGAGATAGCGTGCGGGATATCGTCACGTCGCTAGAAATATTCGAGAATGTTGTCAAAAGGCTTGGGTGGCTGTGCACGAGGAGTCAGAGCGTGATGTCCAGTGAGATGTGCATGTGAGGCAACAGACCGAGTATGCGGGAAGTGCGATCGTCAGAAGAAGTTCTGTTGGTACGCTGGCGTAGTTCTATTCTTGCAAAGCTCTGGAGACTGGCATGAGCGAAAGTTTTCGAACCAAGAGAAGCAAAACCGCACCCATAAACCTAGGAGATGCCGTTAGCGATTAGAATCTATCACTTAAACGTGGATCGCAACGGCTGAAAAGACGCGATCATGTTAGGTATCGCCACGATAAACGGTATTCTCACTCACGCGTCCACGAAACCCAAGGAGCTCCTTTTCTTCCATTCCAAGGTCTAGCTCAGCTATCGTCGTCGTAACAGGTTGACAGCAACCGGTGCCCAAGTCCAACGACTTTGAGGTTCGAGGTCGTTGGCGAAAAGGAACGATGCAAGGAGAAAAGTATTCGGTTTGACGAGAACTAGTTGGAGTTGGTATTTAGGCCATTCAACCGGCTGGATTATGAAAGATTGTCGGTATCGTGCATCGAGTCGAAGCCAATGAAACGAGCATGTACGATGGGTTCAGTCATGTTATCTCTTGCTCGCCTTCACCGGCATCAGAGACCAACCCAGATCACGAGAACCATAGCTCAGGCGCGTTTCCGAATGTCCTAGCAAGTTGCATTGGATCAGAAAGCGGGAGTCCTAGAAGAGAAATCACCACATACCCGGACTGAAGGTGTCGTCGTCCAGTTGAAGCAAGATGGTTTTATGTTCCTCGATGTGTCGTTGGGTCCGACAGTGGGTACGAGCCAAGTGAAGTGTCACGAAGTTCCTATCATTTTTGCGATAAATACCACGCTTTCGAACAGATCCTCTCGTCTTCTGATGAATGGAATAGAAAATGATCCATGGAACGACTGATAGATGAGTGGGTACAATGCCTTCGAGATAAGCGTGTGTATCTTCTGTGAGATGTTGCATAGCCGCCTTTAGTGATGATTCTGATGATCATACACCTGAACACAAGTGGGAGTCAGGGATGCTGTTGCTCATCACCGAAACGACACATACTAGATATCGCCGACAGTACCTCAACACACGATCACTCGTCATTGCAGTCGGAATAGGCGCCTCTGTACCCACCGCGTCCCCGAGACCGACGGCGAGGACAGCGAAAAAAGATCAATTGAGGTAAGATAGAATAATCCCAAGACCGAATGACGAGGGAGAATCATATCTACTCTGTCGCACTATGCGGCTATTTGAGGGTAACATATTGCCTTCTCGTAAGGGAGGACGAACGAACGTAATGGATTCGCGACTAGAAATACAATCTCTGGTGTCGTCAGAAGAGGGAGTACTGATTCAGTGATGAACAAGGTGCACCAAGCAGCGGTCGAAGAGCACTTAACACACCCCTTCCCTGAGTGCTCGAACGGCGAAGACATGAAGGATGCAGATGCACAACAACGAAGACACCTCAAACCATCTTTGGAAGCAAGGGACCCCCCAGTATCTGCCATCCTCTCGCTGATACTTTTCAGTCCTGTGGGTGCCGATTCAGTATCAGAGCAATGGCAGAGAAACAGTAAGTGTACTACCTAGTTTGATAGCGTGCATGGTCCACATTACTGCCCATCTGCGTCCTGGATCCCATTCTACCAGGAACAATGACGCAAGCCGTGCTCTGGGTCCCCCTCCATTATTCATAGAAGTGGCGATTATGCAAGACGCGGCCAGAGGCCTGGAGGATGATTGATGAGGGTCGGCAGTTTGAGGTGGTGCTCGGGCCGTGACACTTCTCTTATCGGACTTTTTCTTCCCTTCCTAACAACACGAGTGTGGAAATCCAGTATCCCAGCCAAGTGCCTAAATCTACATCGAATCCTCCCTCCTCCCCTACAAGCGCCGGAGATGGCCTAACCAATTCTTCTACTTTTTCCCAAAACAGCGCTCGGGATATCGTCACATCGTTGGAGATATTCGAGGATGTTGGCGAGAGGCTTAGATGGCTGTGCACGAGGGGTCCGAACGTGATGTCCAGCGAGATGTGTATGTGGGTGCGAGAAGCATAATTTCGTTGAGGGTGTCAGAAGAAGTTCGGCCAGCACAGTGGCGTGATTCTGTTCTTGCGGAGCTCTGGAGAGTCGTATAAGCAAAAGTTGCGGAGCAAGACGAGCAAAAACGCACCCTGAAGCCCGTTAGTGAACATTGTCTGTCACCTAAACATCGTCTCTTGCTTGCCCTCTCCAACAACGGAGACCAACCCAGATTACGACAGCCATGGTTCGATCGCGTTTTGGGATACTGCTGACCTAAGAAATTTCCGTGGGTCAGAATTTATAAAATAGAGAAGAGAAAAAGTAACAAACCTGGATGTCGTCCAGTTGAAGTCAGACGGTTCTACGCTTCTCGGCGCGTCGTCTGTCGGTGATTGAGTGAGTACGAGCCAGGTGACGTACGATGTACGACACATGAGCTCATATGATGTTTGAGATGACGGTGAGGTTTGCGAAAGCTTTCGAGGGAGGGAAGGGTCGATGCGTCTTTTCAGGAACCGATGCGGAAGCATCGGAAGCCCCGATTTCTCGGATAACGCGAATGATGTGACGTTTCTCAGTAGATAAGATTGATATGTTAAGGTCCCGAAAACCTGATAAGTACCTTAGCATCGGAGGACTTTCCTGGATAACTACTTAGCTATAACGATGAAGGAATGTGATATTCTCATTTCACTCCTTCACATTCTTCACGCCAGAGCACAACCTTCCTTCTTGTAGCCCGCCCACCGTCAATCTGTCGATACCGAGTCATGAGAAGTCCTGTCCACCAGTCAATCGCGTCCGAGTTTCCGTTCTCGGACTCACCTTGACGAATATTTTAAGCTTGCTGAGCCCCTCTCTGAAGCTTTTTCTCGTTCTCGCATCTCAGTATGATACCTATCGCGTCTCTTTTGAATCCTGCGCCACAGCAAACCCGTTCTACTTCGAATTCTTTGACACCGCCCTTTGTGCAAGCGCCCGAAACTCCTCCGCAGAGAGACCTTCGCCACATTGTTCAAGACTTGTACTCTCAGCTTCAGTCTGGACAGAATATACGCGCCTCGGATTGCGACTTGCATGTTCTCCAGCAACTTCTCTCCTCAAATCAATCTGTTACTCCTACAACGCCCATACCTCGCACCCATCTGATTCAGACACCTTCCCGTAGCCCTTCCTCGAGTCCTAGTCGCTCAGTCTACTCTGGCGTTCCAGGTGAGCCTGATATGGTCAAGGAGAATGTCGAAGCTTCAAACAAGATCTGTTTGGACCGGTTTTATACGTATGAGGATCCTGAAACGTATATTGAGTACCCGGAGACCTCAACTCGTGGAATCGGCTACCTCTTGCGACGCAATCCGTCAAACTGGGACCATCCATGGAATGACTTTGTTTACTCCCTGGGAAAACCCTCTGGATCCCTCAGAAAGAAACAGGACGGTAGCCTGATCACTCACCCGCTCATCGGAGGAGGTGCTATACCTTGTGTCAGCCGACATTCGACGTGTCAGTGCTTCCGATAGTTAGTACTATTGCGTTCTTACAGAATCACCAGGTCAAGGAGTCAAGATTTGTCCGTTCTCTGATCAAGAAGAGATGAAAACTGCTCATACCAAAGCGTCATAGGTGCTACTCAAGGAGCGACTTGCTCAGGATAGGGACCATCGAATAAACTACGATTCACCTTCAAGAGATATCTTCCATAAAACCTTCAGCTACGTGACTGCGCTACAGCGACTTGGATGTCGAATGGAAGCAGAAGGCCGAGGGCATACAGAAGATTCTTTCCTTAGCCAGCACCATGAGCAGCTGCAGCGAGGCTACACGGACAAAGTGGCGCGTTGCTCTGGCAAGGTTGTATTTTCTTTTGATTGGGCAGGACACCCGTGCGTAGCGTGAGCTTCACCGCCTCAACTACCCTTTAGTATGAATACTAATGGGACATTTTAGATGCCAACATTACGATTCACAGAACTCTCGCCTTCACTTTCACCAGCAACTGGACGATTCTTATAGTATCGAGTACATCAAGGTGGTTCTTTCAGGAGATTCAGATGCTGCACGGGTTATTGAGGAAGAGGCCGACATAGACCACGATGTAGGACCCGCAAAAGTGTGCAGTATTGTTACGAATCATTCGGCTCAACGCTTCAACTGCCGTGAGTTGTGGCCTAATATTCAAACCTTTCTTGATTCTCACCTTCACAGCGCACTCACATCGTGATCCCTCAACTGGGAACCTCTACCAACCTCTCATGGAGCGTCTGGAGTGTGATGTCAAGTTCAAGATATATGAACCTCTCGAGGACTATCGCGAACAATGCCCATATGTACTGATCATGGTCCGGGGAGTGCATCATCACCCCATTCCTCTTCCTAACAAAACTCCTCCAAAGCTACGTTCCCAAATCTTCGACATACTCCGAAACATAGGTGAAGATCTTGCTGACCTGACAGCCCGCGGTTTCATCCGCCATCCCGTTGTTCACTCGCATGTTCGGACCCTGTTTCCGAGCGATCCCCTTGCCTCTATAAGTGACATTCACATATCGCTTGCCAATCATGCCCACATTGCGTCGTACATTAAGCAGGCAAAGAAGGAGGTTTTCCCGATGGGAACTGGATGGGAAGGTGAGTACAGTAGCCAAGGCAATCAGCAAACTGTCTAATACAGAAAACAGGCGCATTACACTTGCAAAAGTGTCATCTCGAACGTTATGGAGATGAAGATCAGTATATACGGAGCATTATTCATGTTCCCGGTGATCAACTCCAGGACAATGGCGATGATGGATGCACTGAGGACCTGAAGATTGTCTTGTGTATGAGTAAGGAAGGTAGTCGGCGCCTGATTCAGTCTGGACGATATCTCCAGAGTGATATCTCATTCAAGCGACTCAACGGATGGAAGGAGTTTATTATAGCGGGTCGTGACCGAGATGCAAATGCAGGTGAGATTATTACGACCTTTATGACTATTGGTGTTAACACTCAATAGCAGTTGTTTATTGCCGTGCATATGTCACCCGAGAGACAGCGTATGCCCATTTCCACCTATTTCAGGAGATTGAGACGACGGTCCAGAAGGACACTGGAAGGCCTATCCCTTGGAGGCACATATATGCACGTTCGAATAATGAAAGTGACCAACAAGGTCTGGTATTGATGTGGACAGGCAATCAACATGGAGGACAGGCCAAAGGTATCTCTTATATCTGCACTGCAAAGGTGATGCTAATGCGACATACAGGACTCGGGCTACATCTTCAATCGATATGCCAGAGCCTTGATGGTTGGGATCTCTATGAAAACAAGCAACTCAAAGACCTCAGTCCTTATGATCACCTTCACTGTATCTTTCGCTTGTGCCTTGTTCATTTTTGCCGAAACATACAGGAGTGCAAGGTTCCACCATCTGCTCGCGAGGCGATGAGAGGGCTTGCATGTATCGAGCATGAGAACTGGGATGAGGCACTGGAGACTATTCAGAACGATGGTGGTCGTGCTGGCATTGGTATGAGTGTTCCATTCTGTCTTTAACTAGTGTGGTAACGCTGCATGCATCTCTAGACTGGCTCGAAAACAAGATCCAGAGCAAGTTCGCGCTCAAAGCAGTCTGCTGGGAGAAGAGCAAGATTCCAAAGTATATATCATCTGAAAAAACCTCCCTCACTAAATAATCCTAATTAGCAGTTATTACCGTGATTTCGCAGTAACTAAAGAGGGAACCTCAGCGAGGTTGTAATTCATGCTAATTGGTGATAATCAAGGAGTCTAAAATCAATGTTTACATTGTCAGTAAATGGTATAGTAGGCATGCCTGTCACTGAAAGCGTTCACATAAAAATGAGGTGCGAGGTCGAGTACAGTACTTGAAGTCCATTCTGGAGGTACGACAGGTCCAAATCGTGGGTATAAGTGAATACTTCTACGGAACAAAGCGACAGGGAGGACACTGGCATCCTGGTAGCCGCTCGCGGGGTCAACAGAGCGGGCAACCTTGTACAGTCCATGTATCCGTTCAGGTTGAGAGGAGAATCTCGTGAACCACTCGACATATGCCAAATGTTTTGGAACGTACTCTTGTTCGTCAGCCTGGAACAACTGATCAAGCTGTTGCTGGCGGAGGGTAAATATTACTCTGACTCTTCCGACTCGGTACCCTGCAACAATGAAGTCAGAATGTGAGCAAGATTGATATCTAGACAAAGAGCCCACCTTTAACACCAAAAGCAGGCCCAACATCCTCCTCGCCCATGTAAACAAGAACAGTATCAAAGCGGCCGGGGACAACATGACCACGTTTGTTTGTACGAGCAGGTGTGACATGCGCGCTATCAACAATAACCGTCGTCGAGGATTTTGAACCATACATGTCGGGGGTGGTCCACTTGACTTTGTGCCATATGGGTACTCGTACAAAAGGAATAGAAAGTTTCGCAGATTCTTCGAGGTGTTGGTTGAGAGTAAGATGAGGAGCACGCACACTTATGATATAACGTGCCAATGCAGCATGGAAATGACGAGCACCGTAATCTGTGATAAGTGTCGAGAACTTAACAGATTTGCGTGTAGGGTGAACTGTCATCTTCATTGTGCGCTCAAAGGTGACGCCGGGCAAGATGTCGTAGAGAGGGGTGGGTGCGGTGGTGGTAGCAAGCTGGGCCACAATGAACTTTGTGTGTCGGTGGAGCTTTTCTCGTCTGTCGAGCCAAAGCACCATCTGGGGGAGCTCATCTCGATGGTTTGTTGCACGATAGGCGTTCTTGGCGAGGTCGATGTGTAGTCGTTCTGTGTACTCCGTATTGTAGTTGTCTGCAGTACCAAAATTCTCGAAATGGCGACGAAAGTGTTGGCAACCGTGAAGTTTTGGTATCCGGAACCCCATGCAGGCACCGAGCTCGATGAAGACCGATTTGTAGTCGTGAAAGCGAGAGAGGGCTTCCTCAAGAAGATGGAGGGTTTCGGATGTGTGGAGGGGGTATTGAGCGAGGTATACGAAATCCAGCATTCCCCGGACAGCTGCACAAAGCCGCGTGGCAGAACCATTGCCAGGGAGCCTGATATCGAGAATGAGACCCAGAAGAAAGCGGCCAATCATCGAATGTTCAGTACCCGTAACCCTTGAAAGGCCCGAAATTCCCCTTAAGAAAAGACGGATATTGTGATTGGGAGGGAAGCGGCGACATCGAGCATCTATTTCAGCAGCGCCGACAACTGTGATGATCCAGGCAATAAGGTGCTTCACGAGGCCCTGATATAGCTGGTGGAGAATGTCGGGGGTTATGGACTGGAAGATGTTTGTGAAAGGGAGGCCTTTCCAAAAAGGCTCGGCGATGGGCTTCATCCCTCGTTCCTTGCACAGCTTCGTGAAAGCAGTTGGCCCATCTGCGATAGAGAGCAGGACGTCAAGTGCATCTGCGAGGTCCAGGAAAGGGCCGTTGGTATGGTCATTCCCAAGCTCATCGGGGGCTGTTGGACACAGACCAGGACATCGGTTTCCCTTGGCCATAGTTGCTAAGGTTTGCTCGGGATAGTCTGCCACGTATACAGCAAGAATAGGGTGTCCTCGCCTTGGAATACCGGCTCCGTCAACGACTCTCATCCCCTCCACACCTACTGTCTTCAAAGGTGCCAGTATGTGTGCCATGCAGCCATGAAAGAGGTTTGCCAGTGCACGGCGGCGAGCTGACTTGTTGGTAATGTGACTGAGCTTCGAGGTTGGGAGGTAAGCGAGTAAAAGATAAGCACCACGGGATGTTTTACGCCGTATTTCTTTGGGTATGTTTCCAATTGAAACATAGACAGGGTAGGCGGTCTTGTTCCCGAAAACGGTGAGCTGAGTTTTGTCGGAGGAGATAATCACAGGGATGATGGTAGCGCCTGGGTGTGTCTTTTCCACCTCTTCCTAGAATATGATCGTCAATACTACATCGACCCGAGTGAGGTGTTAGGCCCATACCTGTGTCGCCCACCACCAATTTCCAGTGTGCATGTTGTGATAAAGGCGAGTCGAACAGCTGCCGTCGGTATAATGTCGTTCCGGGCAAATGATTAGGTGGGAGGTGAGATCAGGATCCCCCCAGAGCGCCTTTATGCACTCGAGAATGTCGCGATGAAAAAATTCGAATGCCTCGCCCGCAACAACCACCTCTTCGCGCTTAAAAGTGGGCCGACCCGGGAGCTGTTTGTCAATGATATTGTTCAGTTCTTGCGTAGTCTTGAACGATAGGCCAAGTGCGTCGACAACCTGGAAAGGTTCAATCAGGATTGAGAGGTTCGACAAAAAGAATGACGTACACCGGGGATATTAAGTAGCTCATTGAAAGCATTGGCACTGGGACCACGAAGCTTCGCCCACCGTGCGATTTCCCAATCAACTTGAGACGTGAATGGGTACCACGTTGGTTGGTTGCCCTCCTTCCCCAAAGCCTTCTTGTACCGTGTATCGGCATCCTCCCTGCTGCCATCAGCCAATATCTGACCAGCTCGGCCTCCGAACTTGACAACTACAGGAGTCTGACGAAGACGATCTTCTATTGTAGTCCGCTGGCCAGGTGTTGGAGGGGGTCTGATGTCTTCATCATCACTCTCGTTGCTGGAGTCGTCTGATCTGGGGCTTGCAGGGGTGCCGTCCGATCCATCATACACCCGGACAGGTTCCCAGCTGTCCTCCCACATGGCATTGATGGCGTCGTCATCAAAGTCATCCAAATCTCTATCCTCCCAGTCCTTCTCGGCCTCCTCATCTTCCGCTACTGCCCGCGTACCGTGCTCTTTGCCCTCCTGACCACTGTCTACCCGCAGAAACCAATCATAACCGGCTTCATTGTGCACGTCGTCAGCCAATGGGCCCTCCCAACCTTGCCCCAGTTCGTCGAGCGTGTAACTCTCGCCTAAGTAGTCTCCTCTGAATGGCTGTGGCTCGGCATCAAGATCGAAAGTGTGAAAGAGGGGGTTTTGGTCAACGTTCATGGCGCCCGAGAAAGTTGGGTCGTTCGAACCACCGACGTCTGGACCAAAATCATAATCGAAGATGTCGGAAATCTCCACTGCATTGAGTTCGTTGCCGTACTCGACACAGGTAGCCGCCTTGGTACGAGCGAGATGGCGTCGAAGTGCCCAGAGTGAGGTGAAGGTTTGATGACACCCACCACATGTGTCAGGCATGATGCTAAAAGTCAAAAGGACGTAGGTGAATGGTGGTACAACACGAGGGGCAGATAACTTACGGTTACGAATGGATGCTGGGTAGTGGGTGACTAGCGCAAGTTGTTTGACATGCAACAAGGATTCGACGAGTTCCCGGCTTCATCCACCAGGGTCGGGGTCTCCACTCAGGACTCTACGTCTCGTTGACTACACGTCCAAGGTAGAATGCGGGCGCTATGGGACATTTGAAGGCCAAGGATATCACGGCCGAGTAGCCTAAAAAGAAAATGGTGGTGAATTCCAAGGGTCGTCATTGAGGCATAATAACAATAATTACCCGCTTTCGTACCCCCCAGTACCCGATGAGAGTCGGGCAGAGGACCTTCCACTCGCGAATGAGTTGGTTGGGTCGATGAACAGTCACCTATCGCAAGAGTGTCAGATTGAGAGCGGAGGTAAAATTTTCTGGTCTCTACTCCGACTGATTGCCAACGCGCCCTCAGAATCCAATACTCTCCAACGTCCCTGACGTCGAATGGTACCAGAATGGTACACACTCCCTAACCCGCTCCACAACGGCGTTCATTTTGCCCTTCGAAACCTCCGTCCGGCTCGCGCCTTCCCCTTCTTTCAACCGTTCCTCCATTGGCCCAGAGCTCCCCGTTTGCACCGCACGAGCAAGTCGACACCTCGGCCGGATTTCGCCAGGTCGAAGTAGTGGTCGAGTAACTGTCAACTAGAGGTTGGGTGTGGTTTGGAGATCCGACCGCCAGCGAGAGTAGATGTGAGAGAGCACAAGCGGCGATGTTGAGATGTTGTTCCAGTCTGCAACTTGAACACGCTCCTAGCCGTTACGAAGCTTACATTCCTTGTCCTCAGATGTGATCCTGAGTTCTCTGCGATGGGGTAGCATTCAGCTTGAGTGCGAGCAAGTTAGGTCGGAAGTCATAAAGAGAGTCTCAAAACTCACTAGTCCGTGCAGCATCTATACATCCATATACATTCTCTGAGGATGTCGATTCGGTAGAATAAAGGTATTCGACTTGAATCAATGGCCACCCAAAAGATTTCCCCACCGGTCGATTTTCTCGTAGCTCTTGGGGTCGCCGGGTGTGATGAATTTGGCTCTTTCAATGATGAAGATTTGTCGTCGAATTCCACCAGCAGTCAGTGCTCTTTTCTCTCCGTCTGCGCCTTTGTCGGTGACCATGACATCTTCGAAGCCAGCTTCTGTTTCAGTGTCGGTGTCGGTGTCGGTGTCGGTGTCGGCGGCTGTGGTGTTGGTTTGGGCGGTATATGAATTTTGGCTGAGGATTGCCGTACTGCTTGATTGATTCAGACTTGCAGTTTAGCTGCTCTCGAGACTGCCATGAACGCCCGAATGTTTGCAAGAAAAAAAGTAATATTCGAGGTGGAAGTTCGTCGTCGGTAAAGGGTCAAGCTGAACGCCGCCGAAACTCCGAAAGGTGACGCGTGCAATGAGCGCTTCGAACCCTTGGCCCACGCAAACTCCGTTCTGTGGTCACTGGTGGTCAAGGTACACCATTCTTTTTCTCGACTTCCCACCGACCCAGACTCACCAACAATCAGCGAGTAGAGCGCGACTGAGGAAGCTACTCATAACATGGCCTACTTTGTCGCTATCTTTTTCGAGAACTTCAACCAGTTCAAGGGTCGACCCTTCCATATGGCTGGGAACCGTACGGGGTGAGCTCTGGGACATTTTCTCAGCAAAATGGCATTAACGTCTCCCCCGCTTGACAGGACGATTACATCCCTCTCTTCGCATCTGCTGTATGCGACCAGAACACCGCGCTCAGCTGGGCTAGCTTAGGTCAATCTCAGCTCCATCATGGTAGGTAGGCTGCTCCGAATATCTTGAGTATTCGCTGCTTCCGAAATGACGGGCTCTCCGAATGACAGGAAACGGAACGACGGACCCATTCGAGATGATGTGGTCCTACCATGACCTTATCTGCACCAGTGGTTAGTATCAGCACTCGTATTCAGCTGCAAGCGATTGTGAGTTCAGGTCTGTCTCGACGGTGACCGGGTACTGACATCCAAGGGTTAAGGGGTTGAACAATGCAAGAAATGGAGCAAGACTGCCTGCCTCGGCCAGTACGACGCCATCAATTGCGGTGCGGCATTGACCTGGTGTGAAGGCAATCTCTTTTCGACATTCATTGCTACCGGTATGTCGAGCCCACTCCTAAACTGAACTTTGCGATCTCATCTGACGTTTTCTGTCCAGGGCTCAATCTTTTATGGTTACAGTCACGAATGCGGCGAGACGCTCGAGGACTCTTTTTGGTACTCAGCATTCAAGTGAGTCTCAGCGCGTTTGGTTTGCTCTATGCTTGCTAACCGCCCAAACACAGACACATCGACACTTTCCTCTCCAACCCCCAAGCTGCGAAAACAACTCGGCGTCGACACACATCCTTCCGTAGTCAGCAATCTCCTCATCTCATCCCATCCTCACCTTCGCCGGCAAGCGGAACTCAGCAACCGTTACAGAAGACCGGCGGACACCCCGAACACTCACGCACACGGCCGACTGAGGTCAGCCTTGCTCTGATTCATTTCATTTCTGTCTGCGCCCTATTTACGCCCTATCAACCATGATAGAAACACGATGGTCACTTGTTATTTCCGAAGGGTACCTCCCACCTGCATCCGGGTGCGCGTCCGTCCTCTCTCATGAGTCAGCGGATGGCTGGGTTTGAAGCAATTATTGGTCAGGGTCGTTCATGTAACTTCGTTGCAGCTGCTGATACTTATTACCGAACCTTCACTCACAGGGACCAACAACGAACCGCCACCAAATTTTTCCGCTCCGACGGTACCCGGGTTGGTACTAACCTTTTGGAGCTGATCCGTTGTACGTATCCGTTGTGGCATTCCCAGAACCCTACCAACAAGATAACCACCGAAACATCCAGCACGCTGACACCGCAAGCTAAACCTTTCGGGTATGGCCACGGCCCACGGTGTACTCAGGCGGCCTACATAAAGTGGCACGTCGTGGAGGAAATCAATCCTCCAGAGTGCTCACGCTGTGAATAATGCCAAAGGCCAATAAAGGTATCACCTACGATCATCTCTGCTTACGCACCTACGCTCACAACGTCCCAGCAGCTAAGGTCCAGTCCGCCAAATTGAGTGACAAACATGAAGTCTCGAAATCGTCGCATCCAAGAGAAGGTCAGACATTTCTACATCTTCAAAGCAGGTTGTGGATAGGTATTCATGATTGCAAGCTTAGACGAAACCGGAGATGGAACTTTAGTCGATGAGCACACGCACGAAGCAGTGGTACCACCTCGTCGGCGACAAAACAGATCTTCGACACGCGCTATACAAGAGGACGTCAATATCGAAGTACAACAAAAACGCCCAGAGAGAGCCACTAAGAAACGAGCTAAAGAAGAAAAAAGTACGTCTGTATTCATTTCTAGTGCTGTTAAAACTGACCTGAGTTCACGGAATAGTATGGATGGATCCTCAAGCGGGCGTACCAAAGGGAAAGGGCGCCGCAAACGCCCACAAGGCCCTCAAACGGGAGCGTGCTCTTTCAGATGCAGAGCACGCCTTGAAAGCTAAGAGGGCGAAGGCAGCATGTACGTACTTCTTCCGTTGGGTCCATATAGAGTCTGATCAATACCAACCACAGTTGACGGTGGCAAAGGAATTCCTCCGCCATCCAAGTCGGATGGGAACGAATCGGATGATGACATTGTAATGACCTATGTCGCTGAACACAGAGCGTCAGGTAAGCATAGTTATCATACGGTTCTGAGCTTTGGGGGGCATTGACAGATTGTCACGCCATAGCTCGCCCAAGCAAGCCAACTTCACGCAAGGCTGTTGTAAAGGCGTTGAAACAGCAAGTCGCGCCTCACTGTGACCGAATGGCAAAGAACTTGAGCTCAAGGTCAAAGCACGGTGCGTGTCTACATGATTTATGAATAATGAGTAAGTTACTGTAAGACTGATTGTTTATTACAGTCGGGACGGTTGACTCTGATTCCTCCGCACTCGAATTGGACGAAATTGAGAGCAATATGGACTCTGAGAGAAGCGATTTGGACATTGAGTCAAGCGGGGATTCGAATAACGAAGCGCTCTCCCCTGCCCAATTTTCGTTCGAGGTAAGCGACCTGCACTTTGCTCGAGATCTGATGCTGATACATGTTATAGCAAGCCTCAATTATCAAGCCAAGGTCTACGACAACCTCCGGAAAGTCCAAGAAGCCCGCGCTGCTTTCTTCGGACTCGGATGACGCCGAGGATGATGACCTCGAATCATGGTCACCACCGCCAATGGCATCTGCACCCAAGAAGTTAGGTGGCAAGGGTGGCCAAAGGATCCGCGAATATGACACGGTATTGTCATCGCGGCGAGATAACTCCAAGCCTCGACAGAAGAATATGGTCATCACTAAATCCTCCGCATCCCTTCCGGCTGCCCAGTCGCGGAACTTGAAAGTGCCTCAAACGCCACAAAGGGTAGGATTATGTTCCTTCCGCAGGATTAAACATTCTCATGTCTCAACAACTCTTGAATAGGTATTGACTGAACGCGAGCCTCCGGTAAACCTTCTGATTGCGAAACTCTCATATACTGACGGATCATTTTCAGTCGACATCCACAAAGCCTTCGAAGCGCATGGAAGCACATAGAAAAGAGGTATGTTCAGCTAGTTGGCTCGCACCAAAGTGTTTGTTAACTGCTTCCCTTAAGCAACCAACTATCAAAGGGACTGCTGAAGATACTGAGTCTGATGAAGAATTGAAGACATGGAGTTCCGCAGCCACCGCTATTGCCACCTCGAAGGGGAATTACAACCTTACTTCTCAGCCCGAGACTCTCCAAAGGATCATAGAGTGCACGACCTTCCTCTTACTCGACTTTGCCGCCTTCAAGACGGTCTATCCGCAATATTCAAAGCCTGGGCCTTTCTCGCAAAACTTCTTCCTCCGTGCTTGCGATATCATAAGCAAGCAGGAAGGGGCAAGCAAACGGACCCGGAGAGAAGCGAAGGAGATATGGGAGAGGTTTGAGAAGGACGGGCGCTTCTTGCAGAGTCTCTCGTCATTGGTGAGTGCCTCTCATGTTCTGAACCCAATGCTCATCCAGTTGTTTTAGGCAACAACCCGCTTCATCCAGTTCCGTTCGAGGTCCAAGACAAATGCCAACATAGTCGTTGACTTGAACTATGGTTTGGAGCACGGAAAGACGTCGGGGTTGAAGGCAGAATTGACTAATGATTCGTTCATCTTTGGCAGGCTTTCGGCGAGTGCTATACCACTGTCTCTATTCCATCCTTCTGACCTATTCCTCACGTTTGGTGTTCGCAGGACGGGACTCTTGACCTTGCCGCGCCCTATAAACATCCAGCCATCAAGAACCATCTTCGTATGTGGCTCATGGAGGAAAAGGGGAATGGGAAAATTGCCGTGAAGTTCGAGCGGCGATTCAAGAAGCTGGCAATTGATGAATATGGGAAACCATGCTCGGGCGGCGAACTGAGTATCCCTCTCGTGGCAGCAAGTGCAGCGGCAGTAAGTCATTGTTCAATCTCCAGCTCAGCGACGGAACTAAGTGACGACCATCTCTTCGGCAGGTACATGGTGTCCTCAAGGAGAAAGACGATGGTGTTGTTGTCTCTCCGCAGTTCACGGAGGAGACGTTTCATCCTTATTACACCCATCATGTTGAAACCCTCACTGAGCTCTCGATTCGCCACCCGAACAAGTTCCATGAGATCATGGCAGAGCTGTATGCATACGTCAGGTACGTTATCCTCCATTCTATCCATTTACGTATCGATTCAACTTCCCGATAGAGGGTGGATCCTCACCAAAGGTAAGGACAAGGTACCCAAGGCAAAACCCATCTACAATTTCGACGTTGAGGAACGTGACGTGCCAGAAGGTCAATCCGAAAGTGTCGCAGCATCTCTCGAGGACGGGAAGGAGGTGGCAGAAGCAGAGGGGGTTGTAGAAGCAGAGGAGATCGCAGAAGCAGAGGTTGATGAAGCACAGGAGGGGTCGGATGCAGAGGAGGCCCAATAGGTTGTCGCAATTCCCTTACTTTGTTCATCTCTTTGCTTTTTGATACGCTACTTTCATGTTTTAATCTCATAATCTTTTTGCTCGCACCGAATGAATGGCCATGAGGTAATAGCTCGGGATGATAATTAACGTTATTTCCTTGTAAATCCTGTCGCGCAATACCCTGGAGGAAGTAAAGAATTCGTGATATTTCACCACAGTTACCACCAATTAACATTCTTATGCGGCTGACAGTCTTTCATTCTAATTACTGCTAATTATCACTATTTCATAGGGAGGCCTTTTCGAGATGATGGATGGCTGGTGACCGAAATGACAATATAGTCGAGTCATCTCATTCGAATGTCAACCTCGAGGGCAAATCTTGTACTCTGGTAGGAGGAATCGAAAAAGGGCGCTGCTTTGATGCGACCAAGTTGGCCAAGCTTTGAGTAAGCTTTCATTCTGTCAACAGGTGGACAAAACTGACCATCTATCTAGTCTTTTGAAGAAGCGGGAGTTCGTCCCTCGTATGCGACGGGACAACAAGTCAACAATTCCTGTCGCACAATCAAACGAAAGAGTAAGTGCTATTAATTTTCCGATATACCTCTCATTGATTAGTATCTAGACACCAAGGACCACCGTATGATCAACAAGGAGCACGACCTCATCCTCAAGCACAACGACAAGCTCCAGAAAGTATATGACAAGTTTGCCAATGCACAGACAAAAGGTGATACATTGTATGCCAAGCTAAAGCGAGCGGTCGAGTTGGGTAAATCTATCAAAGAGATTAGTGTAGCAAGGGGGAAAATGAAAGAGCATCAGGAGAAGTGCTCAAGACTGGGGAATACAGGTCAAGTATCTGCTCCTTATATATTACTAGAGGACTATGCCGTGTGTCTAATGTGTGTACATGACATCATGAAGCAAGGCACGAAACAGAAAGTGAAACAGTAAGTGAAACAGGACCAACATGTGTCTACAGCATGCGGGTCCCTCATGTATCTACCATGTGCATGATCATGTGAGAGATATGATAAAAGATATAGATTACAGACAAGAGATATGATAATAGATAAGATGGAAAAGGATAAGATAAGGGGAAAAGATAAGATAAGAAGGGAATTCATGACAGATAGAGAGCACCAGTTGAGTACTTCACTGGAGAGTGCAAGCATCAATTTCAGAGGAGAACATGTTCAACAGTATGGCCAAGCGAATGTACCATGGATGCAATGAGATGGTGGTCGTCTAGAAAATGGATTTTACATCAGCAGCACATCGTGCGATAGGCCAAAAGCCGCTCTAGTTTTGGAAGGCACCGAATCCCGATCATTCAACTGGCTCCAATACCACGCAATCTCCCAAAGCCAGTCTGCGAAAATGCTCCCAAAAAACAAACATCTCAACCAACCGGAACAAGACCCCAAAGGTTATAAAAATGCTCAAAAAAGCCGAGTCGAACGGCAATCTTGGACACCAATATGAAGTCCAATGAGACACCTTATCATTTCTGGATTGTCTCCGAGTCTTACTGGAAGTGCCTCTGGATGTTGTCCTCAATGTAATTTAAGCCTGATCAATGCGGCTTTGATTACGGAACTGAGTTCAAAAGATCTTTGCTCACCTACAATCCTCCGACCTCTTTCACCTCGCCCAAGCGACGGGAGCCTTCTAGACAGCAAAAGAGCATGGAATGATGTTCTCAGCAATATCTGTTCTTTCCTAGCTTTGATCCTATCTTCGATCCTCATCTGATTCCTCGATGAAGCAGATTTCGCTACCCTCGTTTTGTAAGTTTTTTTTTCTTCATTTGAGGTTTCATGCATGCAGAGAGTTTTGCGATAGTAGTGAGATGGTTTGGCGTTACGAGCTTGTCTATCATGACACATGCACGACTAACATGTGTACTCAGGCTGTCAACTACGATGTCTTGAGAGACTGATCCTGGATTGGCAGGTTTCCTCCACTATACAACATACTTGAAGGTAAACTAAACCTCAATCAATATACGAGAAAAGTGATAGGGGACCTTTCGTCCGGTGGTTCAACATCATAATCTGGCACCAAAAATTCTACTCTGACATATGCACTGGCGCCTCCAGGCTGCTGCCTCACTCTCTAGGGCAGTTCAATTTACCGTCACCGGTGCATATCTAGCCCCATACGTGCTCCTCCACCGCCTCATTGGAGGTATTCCCAATTTCATAACGCTTCACCCAACTCCCTTGGTTGCGTTCCGAGAGTTTGCTTTTGTGGGACAAATATGCTATCGAAATACACGTAGGGATCACAAAATATGCCATGCAGATGATGAGATTGTCTGGCATTACGACTGTCGACATCCTAGAAGACTTGCACCCTTTGTTCGAGTGTTGAACTGGCGAGGGGCCGGGAAGCTCTATTCTCGATGGGTAGGAACAGTACGCTTCCATTTCTGATTTCTCGTCTCCTCAGTTGATTGCAGGTCTTTGTGCATGGATTGCATTAACAGCTCGCTCATGACCTTGGCGACACTGGACTAGACCATACTTTTGCAGCCCCTCCATTTGACATGGAGGAGAGAAACCAACCACATGAATGTGGGTTATCGAGTGTTCGAAGTGTTGCACCCAGTTGAATATCATGATGCATGAGCTCAGGTGCCGCCATACACAGTAACGCCCATATACAGGATCATGATCATTCATATGGAGGCATACCATAGCCGCCGAGCTATCGCTGATGTTCACCAGTCGATGTAGCCACAACATGCAGTCGGCAGTAATGAGATACGGTGTACATTGGGTATGGAAGGACTCTGTGATTGTAGACGCCTATTGCCAATCCGTAAGTTATAGCTCGAATCAAGGCTGTGGCTTTTTTTCAGTCCAGCGAAGACATCGTGCTCGGCCATTGGAAGTCGACCGAACGGACATATATACCTAGATAGATTGTACTACATCTTCGGGAGAACAAAGAATATAGATATGGCATAGCTTCGACACGACTGCGTCGGTAAGGTTGAAAATCGAAAGCTGATTCGGATTCGTGAGTCGTGTCAAATGGACAACACTCCGATTGGAAACTGCACAAAGCGCCCTCGGTGAAATGATAGAAAGGTAGTACTACATCTTCAAGAAAAAATAGGGGGAAATAAGGGTGGCATAAATTCGACAAGACTGGGTCAGTCGGCGGTAAATTTGAAAATTGAGACCTGATTCGTGTGTGAGTGGTTCCAAATGGAAGATATTCCCGTTCAAAAGCACTTAAAGCACCCGCGGCGAGTTGCTAAGACGTGCGTTCATCCCCTTCTCCTCATCGTGAGCGTTACTGCCTCCCGCTGAACCATCAGCTGCGCTGGAAGACGACTCGGATTGTGCCTCGACATCCCCCGCTTGAGATTCAGTTTGATCAGCCTGAACAGTCGTCGCCGCCCCGGCGTTCGAGTTGAATTGCAGTGTGGTCAGGGTGCCTGCCTCTCGAACAGTACGGTTTTGTAGAGCATCAAATACTCGGCAACGAACAATCATAAGGGCGGGGGCAATTCCCTATAATTCAAAGGTCAGTTATGGATTGAGATGCAAGCCAACTTGTAGATTCATGTCATATGACACTCACCGCGATCAGAGTCACAGTTGGCAAAAGATCGATTGGGACACCTATCTCGCTAGCACTCTGTTTCAGAGCAAGATGTACAAAGCTGGATACGGGGTACAGGAACCCAGACTCAAGGCTTTGGAGTAGGTCCAGACAGTTAGGAGTCAAATCCAAATACGCAAATTGAGTACTTGAGTACGCACATGATAGCCACCATCCTCCCATAAAGGCTACGAGTGCCTCTGCCGAAGCATTCCCTTGCTTCCCTGGAAAGCCACCATATTCTTGACGCTTCAAAAGAGCGTATAATACACTTTTAAAAGCACCAACGAAGTGTTGCTTACCGGTAAGCACCGTAACCAAGAGGTTAGCCCCCGCAAAAGCGCCGTTATAGCCTAATCTGATACTGTCTCCGAGGGACACGAGTTTATAGCTATCCTCAAATTTTCCGATGAGATCTATAATGATTGTTATAACACCTTGCACTAAGGAGTTGTTCAGTCATGGCAGAGTCATGATGGATATGAAGGTTCACCGTTGATCAACAAAGTGAGCACAAACAGAAATCCAATGCGTCTGTTGCAGTTCCAGACTACATAGCATCTATGTACCTTTAGTGAGATATCTTATCTTAGCTGCAGTCAGGAAACGCCGGGCAAAAAGTGATCGTTACCAGCATTATATCTGCAAGGCAGCTGGTAACATGAGTTGTACGTGAGATTCTTCCACAGATGCGTGTATGGAACCCGAGGGAAGTTTACTTACTTACAAATGACAGATGAGAGCTTATACATTGCCCTGTCAGCCAATTAGGGTCAGTGAAAGGCAGAGTGATGTAGGAAAGACGCACACATCTGCGTAACTGATCCGATCGACAGTTACATATTTCCTGAAACCTGTATCGTCTCCTGTCTGCAGAGCTTCAAAAATGAGAGACATTTGGCGGACTGTGTCGTGCGTGAAGACGACGACGTTGACCGTTCCTGCTACAAACAGCAGGACGGTCAACCAGAGGTACAGGCTGTGTGGTGCTGTCCCCATGGATTTGTGCCGAGACTTCGCCAGAACATCGATGCATAATATGAACAGAAGAATATAGAATCCTTTTGCGGGTGTTTAGCCACCAGTGATTCATGATGATAGTTTAAAGGTTCACCATAAGCAAGGAACATGACCTGGAATGTTGGCTCAGTAATTTCTCACTTTAAAATCTGACGGACAGGACTCACGGAAAATGTTGCAATCGGGAACACCACAACGTGAGTCACCGTGAAGAGCTGGGAGTAAGGGAAGAAAGTGCTCATGACTCCTAAGGCTAGAATGCAAGCCACTTGGTGGGGCAGGAGCGTCGGGGTGGGGGGATATCAGGTATTTCTTTCGCTTTATAGCACCTAGGGCGAAGATATTCTGGTCTCGCCGAGGCTTCTCGATATCATGAGATGGTTGGTTGATGTACAACAAGGTCGGCGCATGCCTCAGAAAGGGTCTTGAGAATATCAGCCGAAAATACCCTGCCAGATTTCTGACTGGGTCACCCGATGCATTATGTATGTACGCGACATATGAGTCTCTTGTCTGCTTTCGTCGCGTCTATGCAAAGGAAAAGGGTGACGACGTGACATTACCGATAAACTTTCCCCCGAGGCACTATGGATGAGCTGACTGGGTTCTCCTGGTTGCTGAAGTTTGACCCTGCTAGATAAACGGTGATGGAGGGGCCGAGTCCGCGATGGTGAGACTACGTCACGTTGAAGTGGGATGACGGTCACAAGAATCACAAGATGGTTTTCTGTCCATCCCATCTTGATCGTTCCGACAATCGGAGCCTAATGTAGATGAACTACAGAACTTCGTTCAATACGATAGGCAGGTCATACAAAGGCAATTTAGACCCAACAGACAGGCTGTAGTGCGGTTGCACCGTTATCCTGGTTTGTCAAAAGGGCACGGACGTGTAACGAAGCATCGGGCCTCACATTCCCGTCGGTCATGAATGAACCGGGACCCGATCTGCGCGGAAGAAAACCTTTGTAAGAACGCAATCCAATTGTTAGTGAGAGAAGCTAGACGACATCCAGAGTGGCGGGGTTAACGAGAACCTGGCGGTCAACGTACCGGAGCTGGACCAGGATAACCATTGGGAAGAACATATCCTCTCTCATCTTCTGATGCATGGAGTAGGGAATGATCTAGCGAACGGCTGATGGACGAATGGGTACAATGCCTTCAAAATAAGCGTGTATATCTTCTGTGAGATGTTGCATAGCCGCCTGAGGTGATGATTCCGATGATCGTACACCTGGACACAAGTGGGAGTCATGGGTGCTGTCGCTCATCACCGAGACAACACATAGCTGATATCGCCGACAGTGCCTCAACACACGATCACTCGTCATTGCAGCTGGAATAGATGCGTCCGTACCCACCGCGTCCCCGAGAACGACGGCGAGGACAGCGACAAAAGATCAATTGAGGTAAGATAGAATACTCCCAAGACCGAATGACGAGGGAGAATCATATCTACTCTGTCGCACTATGCGGCTACTTGAGGGTAATACATTGCCTTCTCGTAAGGGAGGACGAACGAACGTAATGGATTCGCGACTAGAAATACAATCTCTGGTGTCGTCAGAAGAGGGAGTACTGATTCAGTGATGAACGAGGTGCACCAAGCAGCGGTCGAAGAGCGCTTAACACACCCCTTCCCTCAGTGCTCGAACGGCGAAGACATGGGAGATGCAGGTGCACAACAACGAAGACACCCCAAACCATCTTTCCAAGGGACCCCCAGTATCTGCCATCCTCTCACTGATACTTTTCAGTCATAAAACAAGTCCTGTGGGTGCCGATTCAGTATCAGAGCGATGGCAGAGAAACAGTCAGTGTACCTAGTTTGATAGCGTGCATGGTCCACATTACTGCCCATCTGCGTCCTGGATCCTATTCTACCAGGGACAACGACGCAAGCCGTGCTCTGGGTCCCTCTCCATTATTAATAGAAGTGGCGATTACGCAAGACACGGCCAGAGGCCCAGAAGGTGATGGTCGTCGCTTTGAGGTGGTGCCCGGGCCTGATTTTCTCTTATCGGACCCTTCCTCCTCTTCCCAACAACAATGCGAGCGGCGAAACCCTACCGAACCAAGCGCCTAAACCTATAACGAAGCGTCCTCTCTCCCCCTCCTCCTTTAACGCTAGAGATAGCTTAACCGATTCTTCCACTTTTTTGTGAATAACGCCTGGGATGTCGTGACGTTGTTCGAAATATTCGAGGATGTTGACAAAAGGCATGATTTGAAGCGTGATTTCCAGTAAGATGTGCATGTGAGACACCAGACCGAGTATGCGGGAAACATAATTTTGTTGAGGGTGTCAGAGGAAGTTCCGTCAGCACGCTGGGGTAGTTCCGTTCTCGCAAAACTCTGGAGACTCGTATGAGCAAAATCTTGCGAAACAAGAGGGGCGAGGCGCACCTAAACAATTAGGAGATACAGTTGGTGGTCCTAGTCTTTCACTTGAAGAACGTGGATCTCCAGCTGTGTTAGGTATCGCCACGATGGAACGACATTCTCACTCACGCGTCCTCGAGTTCCAATCACCAAGGCCAAGGACTCCCTTTTCTTCCTTCTTTCAAAGTGCTAGTTCACCACCTCCTCATCGCACCAGATTGACAGCCGCCCGTGTTCACCTTCAACTGATTTGAAGTCCGAGGTAGTTGGAGAGGCAAAGGAACCATGCAAGGACAACCCCATCGGGTTTTCCTAGAACCGGTTGAGAAGATCGACATCCGAACCACTCCAAGCAGCTAGGTTTTTGGAAGGGCTTGTCAGTGTCGTGTATCAGAGCGAAATCAATGAAACAAGTGCATACGATGGGTTCTGTCGTCTCTTGCTTGCCCTCACCAACACCGGAGACCAACCCAGATTGCAACAACTATATTTCGGTCGCGTTTTCGGATACTGCTGTCCTAAAAAATTTCGATAGGTCAGGATCTATAAAATACAGAAGAGAAAAAGTAACAAACCTGGATGTCGTCCAGTGGAAGCCAGACGGTTTTACGCTTCTCGACGCGTCGTCTGTCAGTGATTGAGTGATTACGAGCCAGGTGACGCATGATGTACGACACATGAGCTCATATCATGTTCGAAATGAGGGTTAGGTTTGTGAAAGCTTTCGAAGCAAGTAATCGATGAAAATTTGTAGATACTGGTCCCGAAGTCGTTGTCGCTGAAGGAAGCTCAAAAGCGACCCGAGCCCGGGCCGCGATCCTTCTTTGGCATTTGGCACTAAGGTTAGGGTAGTTCAACTTTTCTCTTTCCCCACCTTCAAAAGATGGGCGCCTGGGCCGCTAAACGACGACCTGTGAATTTTCCGTGGCTGATGCCCTCAAGATCCCAGAGGCACCCGTCTCTTCGCTCAGGGGTTCGGATCCGGAGGCCAGATGTCTTCAGGTGCTAAAAAGGATATGTAATGGCATTTCTTCTCGCAGATTTTTCACGCCTTGAGATCCACTTATAGCAGTGAGGAGGAGCCCCACGTCCCTTTTGGAGATTTCATCCCAACACCCGAAGCCGCGCTCATCAATGACTTCATCCACTGCATGCCTCTCATGCCTTTGGTTTGAGCTCCGGCACGTTGACTACCAGATTCTCGTTGACCCCGCCACTCTAGAGGTTGTCTAACTGCTCTCACGGGCAGTTGAATTCTGTTCTTATAAAGGTTTTCTTCCGCGCAGATCAGGTCCCGATTCATTCATGGCGATTCATGGAGGATGGGAACGCGAGTCCCGATGCTTCTTTGCACGCCCGCGCCCTTTTGACAAACCAGGATTACAGTGCAACCGCACTACAGCCTGTCTGTTGGGTCTAAACCGCCTTTGTATGACCTGCTCATCGTATTGAATGAAGTCCTGTAGTTCATCTACATCAGGCTCCATAATTGTGGGGATGATCAAGATGAGATGAACAGAAAACCATCTCGCGGTTCTTGTGACCACCATCATAATAACCTCACTTCAACATTACCTATTTATCTATCGTAGTCTCACCAGGGTAGACTCGGCCCTTCCATCACCATCCGTCTGATAGGTGCAAACTTTCAGCACCTGAAGGACCCAGTGCGTTTATACCTCTTCGGAAATGTCACGTCGTGGCCCTTTTCTTTTGCATAGACGCAAAGAAAGCAGACAAGAGGCTCATATGTTGCTTAGATACATAACATCATACATGGGTGATTGAATCATATCAAGCATCTCTGGCAGGGTATTCTCGGCTGATATCATTCTCAAGACCCTGTCTGAGGCATGCACCGACTTTATTGTGCATTAACCAACCATCTTATGATATCAAGAAGCCTCGGCGAGACCAAAATATCTTCGCACTAGGTGCTATAAAGCGGAGGAAATACCTAATATCCCCCCACCCCCACGATCCTGCCCCGCCAAGTGACTTGCATCCTAGCCTTAGGAATCATGAGCGCGGAGTTCGATTACTCCCAGTTTTTCACGGCGACTTTTGTTGTGGCGTACCCAATTGCATCGGTTTCCGTGAGTCCTGTGCATCAGATTGTCAAGTGAGATATTACTGAACCGATATTTCAGGCCATGTTCCTTGCTTATGGTGAACCATTCAACTATCATCATGAATTTCTGGTGGCTAAACACCCACAAAAGGATTCTACCTTCTCCTCTTCATACTATGCATCGACGTCCTGACGAAGTCTCGGCACGGATCTATGGGGACAGCACCACACAGCGTATACCTCTGGTCGACCGTTCTGCTATTCGTAACAGGAACGGTTAATGTCGTCTTCTTCATGCATCACACAGTTCGCGGAATGTCCTTCCTGTTCACTGCTCTACAAACAGGAGACGATACTGGTTTCCGGAAATATGAGACTGACGATCCACTCAGTGCAGCAGATATGTGCGTCTTTTCTGCATTACTCTGCCTTCCGTTGACTCTAATTGGCTGAAAGAGCGATAAATACATTCTCGGCTGTCATTTGCAAGTAAGTAAACTTCTTTCGGGTTCTATGCATGCGTCTGCGCAGGAATCTCACGTCAAACTCATCCTGCCAGCTGCCTCGCAGATATAATGCTGGTAACGATTACTTTCACCTGGCATTTCCTGACTTCTGCTAAGATGAGGTGTCTCATTAAAGGTACACAGATGCTACATAGTATGGAACTGCAACAGACGCATAGGATTTCTGTTTCTGCTCACTTCGTTGATCAACTGTGAACCTTCCTCTCCATCATGACTCTGCCATGACTGAACAGCTCCTTAGTGCTAGGCTTTATAGCAGCCATCATCATCGCGATCGGAATAAGTGACCCGGATAGCTATGAACTCGGCTTGCAGGGAAACAGTATCAGACTGGGCTTTACCGGCGCTTCTGCGGGGGCTAACCTCTTGGTTACGGTGTTTACCGGTAAGCCACACTACGTTGGTGCTTTGAAAACTGTATCATATTCTCTTTCGCAGCGTCAAGAATATGGTGGCT